>JBBHKE010000807.1:0-176326 GCA_037447655.1 Zygnema cylindricum | reverse complement strand
ACATCACTCCACTTTCAATCTATGAGGAAAATAGGTACAATAGCGTCTGAACAGGGAGTTGCTTTTTGTAGCGCTGCTGTCAAAACGCACACTTTTGTACAAAATTTGCAAGGTCTCGACAGTTTTTGGATACTAAATTGCTGCAGCATACAATTCTACACCATAAATTTTCAGCCACCGTCAATTACAGAAGTCCCGAAACCACACGATTGAGTGAAATTTTTCTTTTCTTTGACAATTCTTTTTATAACCGCGTTTGCATGAATAGTTGTCTTTTTAACGCTCTTTTTTATTTAAACTCTCATGGGAAACAATGGCGATTTTTGGCGCAATGTTGACGCCAACAAATTCAACACGTGAAAAAACACATCTAGTAAAAGTTGAGAAAAATACCGCCGACTCGTTGCTGCAATCAGTTAAGCAGTGGAAACATCACAGAGAAATTTAAGAAAAAGAGTGTGAGGGTGGACATCCATTAGCGAAAAAGTGGGGTTTTTTACTGATGGCCGTACCGTTTCGTACAGGTTCGTACAGAAATTTTTTTTTTTTCAACGAAAACAACATTACAGAAAATTGTCCAAGGTTGTAGGTATAAACTTGGACCGTCGGATTCAATTGCACTTTTTATCCGTGAAGCCACGTCACTAACCCTACAGTTTGTTAGGACCGTGCACAGTGAGGACAGTTCTCGAATACAGAACGTGTAAAAATAGGCCGCGTGGAAAAGGTAAAAAAAAATCCACAATGAGCGCGCGCGTATGTGCGTACACGTTGCAAGGGCCATGTGCCTTCCGCCAGGGTGGCTGCGAGTCCGCCGAAATCATCCCGTCACTCTCCCACCATCAAAGTTTGTCGCCGCCTTTTTGTCGTTGCGTTTTGAAATTTTGGGTAGTACATTTAATGCCCTCTGTACGAGTCATAATTACCTCCGCTGGTACAGATTATCTCCGCTGGTACAGATATTACCTCCGCTCGTACAGATATTGCGTTCTGACATTGCATTCGAAGATTCGTTCAAGATTTTAAGCATCGAATATTAACCTACGTGTTACCAACCAGAATGAGCCACGCAGGTTTACAGACGCGACCTAATGGAAGGCACGCCCTTCGGTAAAATTTTACGTACAATTACTGGGACGCCTAATGGAAGTCCACCCTTAATTTTTTTTTTTTACTCCCCATAGACATACATCAATTTGTACGGACACGGAGATAAAACGACGCGTCGCAATTTCCAAATTTCGACTTCCGGATTCCTGGATACGGATTATCCACGTGACCCAGACAAAGAGTCAGCCGTACAGTTTTCGTACCGTGTTCCTTGCCGCAAACAGGAAAAAGTCGGTATAACCGTACAATGTTTTATTGCATGTAACCCCCCGATCTGAACCTTCAGGGAACTTTCTTATGTTTCAAATTTCTTAATCTGAACCGAATTTCTTATTTCTCATCAGCCTATTGACAATTGCTGCGACCTATTTCTTCCATGGCTCTCTTTGGAGACGTTTCTGGCCATGGCGACAGCTTTGAAGACGACGAGGAGGTTCCAGAGGCTGTGGATATTGAACTGGAAGCGCCACGTGGTGAATCCTCTAAGCCTCCCGTGCCTATCACCATTATCACAGGATACCTCGGGGCTGGGAAGACAACTGTAAGCCTCGGGTGCCTTCTTTTTGACTGCTTTTGACTCTGTTTGACTCTGTTTGATTTATGAAGCCATTTCCAATGACTTCAAAAAGTTATTGTTGTTTTATTATTTTATGGTTAGTTTTTAAGAGTTTTCTTTCATTGGATAGCCCTTGGAAACTTTTTCACTGATCGCGATTAGGGTTAATGTTCTTCCTGCCGCTTTAACTTAAATTTTCTCTGTGCACACGTGTCCGATTTGCATTTGAAGACAGCCAACCGACAGGTGAGAATCTTAGCCTTCCATTCAACCTTCCCTCCTCCTCCTCCTCCTCCCCCTATTAAGAATCTTACCTTTCCATCTCCTTTTCCTCCTTCCTCCTCCTCTTGAGAATCTTCCTTTCCACGGCAACCGTCGGAATGTAATCCAACAAGTGTGCCCAGAGAAAATTGAGTTTGTAAGGGCGAAAAAACATTAACGCTAGCAGCAATTTAACGGTGTAACTCATAAAAAATAACGATAAACCCTAAAATTCCCTCGTCTGACCACGGTATAGCTCATAAGAAATTATGCAAAACCCCAAAATTCCCACAGACTCGTCATCTTTGTTCAGCTTTCAAGAATTTAGAGATATTCCTTCAAAATTTGCAGTAGAGTTGATTCCTTATCCGTTTTAATTGTCTCCAAATTTTAGAATGTTCTGTTACTTATTATTATAGGTTTTCAATTTGAAAAATGCAAACTTTACTTGTAAAAATTGAGTCAAAGAACATAACCGTTTGGCTTTATCTCAGTATTTTTTAACCGTAAGTTTATGATGGCTTCTGTTGTGGTTCTAATATTGTGAAAACCAGCTGAATGTTGCTTATTTTTGAAAGTCTTCACAAAGTTCAATATTTTAAGTAAAACCAAGAAACTAATTGGAATTGAAAGAAAAAATAAAAGAATCAAAGAGAAAGAAGAGAAGAAGAATCAAAGGAAGAGGAGTAAATTCAGAAGAGATTATTCTCTCAGTTGATTCTCTCGAAATTTGAAGAGATTATTTAAAAAATAGGAAATACAGTTTATTTTAGTTGGAATCCCATAATCTTTTCTTTGGGTGTCGATTCACTTTTTTACAATTTATAGTTCTTGTCCCTTTAATTCTTGAATAGATTCTTTATTCTCCAACATTTTGGTTATGAGTTTGATACTAAAATTTTGTTTTAAAGCCAATTTTTAAAATTTTCCTCTAATATTGTCGATTTCATTATGAATAGTATGTGAATCCTCCACAGAGGATGAAATCATTCGTGTTTGGTTTATACCAATGTTATTAATTTTAACATGTTATTAATTTTCGGTTCAGTATTTATGAACCGTTGAAATAATTAGTGTTAAGAATTAAAACAATCAGTATTATTAACGCCTTTTCTGGTCAGAGGGCAAAATAATCCGGCACCTAATTAGGGTTATCAACGTTAATAGCGATTCACGTTGTGGTATACCGCCCATCGCTATTACTGTTAGTGAATTAATAACGTTGACACTTTATTAGAATCAACTACACTAAATTATGTTTTATTACATGGCTTATTTTAGGCCCGCTCACTTAAATAGAGTTATTAACACTAACTTAAGTTTTCGAGTCAAAAAACACTGCTTGGGAATGGAATTAGAGTGATTAACTCTAGTAGCGAAGGGCGGTGTAGCGTATGCCGTTATTTAATGTAACTAGTGATGCAATTCCGTGAAAAATAAAGCACAGATCTTCAAATTTAAACCTTTCACACATAACATAAGCTGCAAACTGGTGTTGCAGAAACATATAAAATGATATCCAATTTCTCCATTTGAAATAGTTTTTGCTCTCGGATTGAAAGTACAACCTTTACGTATCCAAATTTTGCTACTCTCAAGTATAAGTTGAGATTTGTGTCCATATATCTAAAATTTCAAAGTAAAAAAATGTGTGATATTTTTTTGTTTGATATCTTTTTGTCTGTTTGGGTAGTTTCATCAACAATTCATCATCTTAAACAGTCCCTTGATTTTTTTTTTTTTTTGTAAAGTTTTTTCCAGTAAATCACTTCTAGTTACAGTATCAACTGTAAACTTATTTCGATTTCAACTAATTTATCCGAAGCTTTGATACTTTTGTTTGGCAGTGCCTGCAAATCTCTCTCTCAGTCACTTACTCTCTCTCTTCTCATATTCTCTCTCTCTCTCTCTCTCTCTCTCTCTCTCTCTCTCTCTCTCTCTCCCCCATTTCCCTTTTGCCAGCTGTCCAACCTCATGCTGAGAAAACCATTTAGCACGTGATAAAATATACGTGTCTCTCCTTTCTTTTTGGCAGTATCTGTTATCTTCTCGTAGGGCCATTTCTCATGGAGAATCTTAACTGATATATGTATATATATATATATGTACATGTATATATTTTGTATATATTATGTATATAATGTTTATATATATATCTATATATATTATGTATATTCATATATATCTGTATATGTACTTCTGTCCTCTGTTTATTATGTATGTACGTTATATTTCCCGAAAAACCTGGGATGAAAAATGTTAGAGAGAAAAGGGGGGGAGAGGGAGGGAGGGAGGGAGAGAGAAAAAATGCGGGGAGAGAGATGGAGAAAAAGAGACAGATGGAGTGAAAAAGGGGGAGAGAGTGGGAAGGAAAGGGAGAGATTGAGAAATAGGGGAGAGAAGAAGGGGGAGAGGGGAGGGGATGGATGGAAGTATCAGATCGAGCACCTTTTGCGGCGGGAGAAACTCTGGTCTATTATCAGCGGAAGCGAGGCAGAACCTTCCGTTGCTGCCACCAAACCTGCCTGGATACTTCGCAATGAGGAGGCGCACTCGCGATTGGTTCTTGCTCTTGAGCCTTCCCAACTTGGCCTCATCCGTGACGCTAGTTCTGCTCACGACGCCTGGAAATTGTTGACCAGTGCGTACGAAAACCAATCCTGGTCAAACAAACTCCTACTTCGTCGGCAACTTCTATCTTCTCAGAAACTTCCTTCTGAGAATATCCAGCAATACATACACAACATCAAATCTATTGTCGGTCGCCTGCGCAGCATCAACTCTACAGTATCTGACGAAGATATTATTACGGCGATCTTGGGAGGACTGCCGCCCTCCTACTCCGCCTTCATTTCATCCATCGACAACTCGTCTGTCGTTATTACTATTCCGTCTCTCACCACCAGTTTGGTACATGAAGAGACAAAACAGAATTTGTCTCCTGGTGTCGCCTTGGCGACCTATCATCCGTCCACTCGACCATCCAAGATCTCCTCCTGTCGCTATTGTCGCGAACTTGACCACGTCATCGACAACTATCCTGCACTTACATGCAAGCAGGACCGCCAAGGAGGTCCTGGTCGTACAAGTGGGCGTGGCCGCCAGGGTGGCCGCGGAAATTACCACGGTCACGCTTCTACTGCTGAAGCGTTTCAACCGGTCGTCCCTGCAAATTTCGCGCCGACAAATCCTTTTTCCTATTCCCATTCACATGGATACAGTACTGCTCCCCTTGGCGAATATACTCAACAGTCGCCCATCGTTCAACCGTCCAATACTTATCCTTTTAATTCCTCTACAGCTGTCGTTGGACAATTGCCGCCTGTTTCATATCAGCCAATACAATCTGATTATGGGTTCGCACTAGTCGTATCCGCGGTTACCGATCCACTTATACCAACCGATTCTTGGATCGTAGACTCAGGAGCGTCCCATCATTTTGACGGCCACCCATATCGGCCAGATCTCTACTGACGGCCGCCCAAACGTGACATCACCGATAACACTTTCTCATGTCCTTTTTGTTCCCGGACTGAAAAAGAACCTTTTTCAGTTGGTGCCGCCCTAAATCAAGGCGCCACTGCTGTTTTTTCCACAACCACTGTTACGTTCTTTTCTTCATCTCACGCTCAAGTAGGGCTTGGCATCAAATCCGGATCTATCGATATCCTATCCCAATTTCAATCCGTCGGATCTGCCAACTATGCTACATCACCATCGCCTCATTCATTTCCACGATGGCATCTCAGATATGGCCATCTTTCCACCTCTAGTCTGCAAGCTTTAAGCAAGGGCCTTGTCAATGGCCTTGATCCATTTTTAACAAAAAATCTACCTTTTTGTTCTGGACGCATCCAGGGAAAATTAAAGTGTCCGTCTTTTCCATCTTCCACTTCAAAATCTGACGGTCCCCTCACATTGGTCCACTCCGATCTCTGTGGTCCCATGTCTGTCCTAAGTCATACTGGAGCTCTATATTTTGTAACGTTCATTGATGACGCCACCAGCTTCTGTCATCGTTTCCTGCTCCGCAGAAAATCTGATACGTTCTAAAAGTTCCAAGACTATAAATCCCTCGTTGAAAATTCCCTTGACCGTCGAATCAAATGTTTGAGGACCGACAATGGGGGGGAGTACTTCTCCACCGACTTCTCGCGATTCCTTAGCATTCATGGAATTATACATCAATCCACGGTCGCCCATACGCCACAGCAAAACGGGGTTTCCGAAAGGTATAATCGTACAGTCGTCAACATGGCTAGATCTATGCTATATTTCGCTGCCCTGCCTACAAATTTATGGGCAGAATCTATCACCACTGCAAATTACTTACGAAATCTTTCTCCAACCTCCGCCCTTCCTGGAAAAACCCCTTACGAAGCATGGACGGAACGTTCCCCACCTTCGTATATTTGGTTGTACAGCGTGGGTGAAAAATCTTACTCCATCCGGTAAATGGGGTAGCCGTGCCAAATCAGGCGTCCTCGTTGGTTTTGCGACTGAATCAAAAGAATATCGAATCTGGATCTCCAGCGAACAACGAGTTGTCTTAAGCCGTGACGTCAGCTTTAATGAAAGTCCTCTCCTCCTCAAACTCCTTTAGTCCTCCCTCTCCCCCATTCCTCTCCCTCTTGCCGAGACAGAACCTCTTTCATCACCCCTATCCATCATTTCCTTTACCAATACTTCCAATTCAGTCAAATTATCTTCAAACTCCCTTCCTTCTCTGCTTCTCCCTTCCTCCCCAATCACCAGAACAACTTCAGAGACCAAATTTCAAACCTCCCCACCTAAACTCCCTCGGACAGTTTAAGATCCTTACTCACTTTCTTCCGTAAATCCTGCTGATCCCCCATATGTCATTCCAGTGGGCAACTCTGTTCCTCCTCCTGCTGCCCCTGCTCCATCCATACGAAAAAGTGACCGAATTTATGCTCGCCAGCTACGCGAAGCTAATGGCATAGGAAACATCGCCACTGTCAACGTACCTCAGTCCTTTTCAGCCGCCATGAACAGCCCGAATGCTGCCTCCTGGAAAGTCGCCACAGATGCAGAGTTTGCATCCTTGCAAAGGAATGGAACGTGGGAACTCACCTCCCTTCCACACGGTCGAAAAGTCATTGGCTCAAAATGGGTTTTTCGAATCAAAACCAAGGCTGACGGATCTCTTGATCGCTACAAAGCTCGCTTCGTCGCCAAAGGTTTCTTGCAAAAGGAGGGAGTAGACTTCAATGAAACCTACGCTCCTGTGGCAAAATTCACTTCCATCCGCATACTCCTCTCACTTGCGGCTGCCCGTGATTGGCACGTCCATCACATGGATGTACAGAAGGCCTTCCTCTACGGCACATTAACTGAGGAAATATTCATCCGCCAGCCGGAAGGATATGTCGCACCAGGCACCAATCACCTCGTCTGTCGACTCTTCAAATCGCTCTACGGCCTAAAACAGGCACCCCGCGTTTGGAACAAACACTTGGAGGCAGTTCTCGTCAAAGAGGGCTTTCACAAGCTCGATGCGGATTTTGGCCTCTTTCTACAAGGTAATGAAGAGTCTTTGGTCATTCTAGTTATCTATGTTGATGATCTTCTTCTAGCAAGTCCCTCTCTTCCCCTCGTTAATCTCATCAAAACTATGCTCAATCTCCACTTTTCTATGACGAACTTAGGAGAAGTAGAATACTGCATTGGCATTTTTGTAGGTCGAGACCGATCCTCCAAAACCTTATATCTATCTCAAGAAAAATATGTCACTGAAATCCCCACCAGATTTTCCATGTCAGATTGCAGTCCAGTTTCTACTCCCTTAGACCCCAATGTCAAACTTACCAGAAACACCGGAGGGCCTGTCCCTGGTGCAACCCATGAGCTGTACAGTTCTATTGTTGGTAGTTTGATGTATGCTATGACAGGAACACGTCCGGACAT
Source organism: Zygnema cylindricum (assembly GCA_037447655.1). Classification (NCBI taxonomy): domain Eukaryota; kingdom Viridiplantae; phylum Streptophyta; class Zygnematophyceae; order Zygnematales; family Zygnemataceae; genus Zygnema; species Zygnema cylindricum. Next base: position 168,471 of record JBBHKE010000807.1, on the reverse strand, counting down.
AGCGGTAGCGGGTCAGGTTGCTCAATCAATTCGTATCTAACCCGTCAGTTGATCACCTCCATGCCGCCAAAAGAGTCCTCCGTTACCTTCAAGGAAGTAAGACTCTCAAGCTAACCTTCCATGGTTCCTCCTCCGCTCAGCTGGTTGGCTTCTGTGATGCAGACTGGGGGGGCGACCTCGATTCTTGACGCTCCACAACTGGTGTTTGTTTCTCTTTTCACGCAGCCCTCATTTCCTGGGCCTCTAAAAAGCAGGCGACAGTTGCTCTTTCCTCCACCGAATCGGAATACATGGTTACCACTCATGCAACAAAGGAGGCGATCTGGTTACGTTTTCTCCTCGCAAATCTTCAGTCTCCTCAAACTTCCGCCATTGTCATCTTTAGCGACTCCCAAGGAGCACTTGCCATTATAGGCAACCCAGTGCATCATCGTCGGACGAAGCACATTGATATTCATATCACTTCACATGTGATGCCATTGCTGCGGGCAGTGTCACGTTCACCTACTGTCCCACTTCAAAGCAACTGGCTGACTTCCTCACAAAAGCCCTTGCACGGCCTCAGTTCGACCTTCATCTGTCTTCCGCCGACCTTCGATTCTAACCAAGAGGGGAGGTGCTAAAGCTATTTCCTTTGTTAAAATCTTCAGAATACCTCTACCTTGTTAATAATGCAAACTGGTATTCTAGTTTGCGTTATGTAGCTAGTTATAGCATTCTAGCCTATGGTACACTTAACCGGACAGAAACGCACACTTTCTATGTAGCCAGATTGCCACCAGCGAAATGAATCTGATCATAGTCTCTCTGACAGTAAAGATCTCACTTGCCTTTTCGGCAAAGAGCCAAGTGACCTTTCAGGTCACATAAGCTCTCCAGATCTTGAAAAGCCACATCCGTGACTTCCTCTATTCTACTTAAACGACAGCCCTGTATTCTTCAATACAATTAAGAAATGTTTTTTGTCTTTCTTTACCCTTTGTCCTTTTCTATATTTACTTCCTTCCTATTTTCTGTCCACTGCCATGTCATCAAATGCTGTATTTTTTCCATCGTGTTTTTTTATTTCTGTCTCCTACCATTTTGATTTATTTTTATTGCAGAACATAACAACTTCAGTAGGGTTTTAACTGCGAAGGAAAAAAGAGTTGCTTGCAAATTGAAGTTGGGTTTGTAATGGTAAAACTACGGACTTTATTTTCTGCAAAAATTCCCAGGGAGCTTTTTTCCCTTCAAAAAAAATTAGTGCTTTCCAGTTTTCAGATTGTCTAGTGTATCGCCCATCGCTATAAGGGTTAATGCCCTAATTTGGTTGCAACTTCTTCAACCCTAAAATCATAATATGGAAGTAACGACAGGGAGTGGACTAAAATTCGCCACGTCTCTTTACACTGAAACTGTATTGTAATTTTTTCGCCTTTACAAGTAATAATTCTTTAAATAGTGGTGAGCAGTGAAGTATTAAAACTGTCAAATTTCACAGCTTGTATGTTGCTTTGAATGAGTACTGTACTACATAGTCCGAAAACGTCCCATTGGAATTCAAATATTGCATTGAAAGTAAATACTTTACGAGTCAGTTTGTATTTTTTGTTGTGACATTTTGTTTGCCTTTTTGAATTGTTCATGACAAATCCTTCATAAAAAACTTATGCATGTTCTTACCGCTTAGTAGAGTCTAAAGCACGCATTTTTCTTTTGAGTTTGTTACTGGTATGTCACCTATGCTAAGACTAAATTTCACGAGGAGAACGGCGATTCGAAATCTGAGATCTACATGATTGGGATTAGGTGTTTATGAGTTCTCTTGTCCGTACATGTTGTGATGATATCTCAAGGTGTATCTGTTTAGTATCGTCATATCGGAATCAGGGACCATTGCAACATTTTAACGATTTTGTCGCTTCGCGTCGTCCAAAGCCAAGCGCATCTCTACAGTACACCGTGAATCGCTATTAGTGCTAATGTTCTTTTTTGCAAATTAAAAAATATTTTCTCTGTACACACATGTCTGGTTTTTTATCTGACGGATGCGATTGAAATGTAAGATTCTCAGCTTCCGATTGACGGTCTCAAATTGAAAATCAGACATGAGTGTACGGAGAAAATATGTTTTAAGGGACGAAAAAATATTAACACTCATAGCGATTCACGATGTAACGTCCAAATGCATCGGTAAAGCGGTAGAAATTGCTTCGGGATACCGACCAGAACGTAATGCTGGTTGCATCATATCAGCGAAATGCAATACTTATTCCTACACTGCACGGCAAATGTCGCAAACGGTTACCCGAAACCGTAATTGACCATTACTCGACCGCCCGTGTCGAATCCGGAACGGATTCGGGTGCCAAATTAAGGAGGCCGAGCGGATTCGAGCGGGTGATTCACAGAAAAAAAAAAATCGGTTACGGTCGGGTAAGCAAAAAACGAAAAAAAATGATGGTTTTGTACTGTCTATACTATCCAACATTATTGTATTTTGTACTCTTGGTATCGTGGAAGGTATAAGGGAGATGTACCACTAATTTTGTACTTATTCAGGTACCGGCGGGTACGGTTAGTCGTGAGAAATCGAGTTTCGGTTAACTTTTATTTTTGTAAACGCGTTTCGGGTAACTGTTAACAATTTTGGAGCGTGACATAACGCGGTCGGGTGTCGGGTACTCAGATTTTGAAAAAAAAAAAGCGATCGGTTTCGGTTATCTAAAATTTCGACTTTTGCGACATCTAGTGCACGGTGAAACGGTTCTAAGGGGAAATGCATGCCGACAGATGGCATTTTAGGGTTTTTTGGATTACCCTATACCAAACGGAAATGTTTACAACAGGGACTTTCCTACAATGCGACAAACGGTTTTCCTACAGTTTTTTGTCTTTTTATGTACATAATTGGAAAACGTGCATGTAAAAAAACAAATATTTCCATTTTTTACCACAGAACCACGTGTGAAAGCCTTTTTGCCAGTTGTAACACGTGCGGGACAAAATACTCAGTTTCGGAACCTCTTGTCGCCTAGGATAAGAAAAAAATGATTCCCGGCAGCCACGCTGAACTGTACGAACTAACACGTATTTGCAGATTTCATTTTTTGCCACGTGTCGATAACAATTCCAAAATTTTCTGGACGGCGATAGAAAATGAGACTCAAAATTTCTTGTTCCTTTAAATTTTCGTAAGCACGTGTGACAACTGGCTAAATAATGTCAAACACGTGTCGATGTGGACAAAACGGTATTCTACATGTAATACTGTGTACTTCTGTACCATGATCACAATAGTATACTACAAAGGTCATTTACTCATTTGTCTTATCCTATGAAAATATGGATAAGGGAATTGCTAATCGCAGAGTTGATTTTTGCTGCGCGCAGGTAGTTGTCAGAAATTGTACATTTGAAATACAGTTTCGTACAAGCTACGTACCTTTGATTTTAGATTTGACTGTCAATCCGTCGAACTTTGACTGGCGAAATATTGTAACGGCGGTTAAAAAACTGTCGCGCTTGCGAACGTCGACCGTCATTAAAAAAAAACAAGGGAATTGATCATGACAGTGACTGTTTTGGTTGCGCACAGTCACTTTCGTCATTTTGTCAAAAAACGTACGTTTGAAGTACACATTGGTACAAATAAAGTACCGTTGAGTATTAATTTGACGGTCAATCGGTTGGACATCTTTGACTTTCATAATATTGTTTCAACCGCTTAAAAATTTGCCGCGCTTGCGAACGTCGACCGTCATAATAAAATTAGCAATTCACACGGCCGGCGAGCGTTTACGGTAACAAAACTGCGACGACCACATGGAAAAAAAATGGTTGCAGACAGTAACTTTTTGTCATTATGTGAGCTCCAGTGAGAGCACTTAGCCGCAAAATTGAAATTGAATCGTCTAAGTGTTACATTGAACTTAGACGCAAAGTGAAACGAAACCTATTGAAACTGAAAGTACTATAAGTCTCGTACGGAAATATTATGACGCACGAAACGAAATAAACTTTTGTAATAAAACGAACATATCATTTGAAATTAAATGAAAAAAATGAGCGTCTTCAAGCGCGACGAAATCGAGCCACGCTATTTACGAATCAACATAATACATTGACAAGATCGTAGCAGGATCGGCCGTACAAAGGTATTGCCGCTTTGTCGTACACATAAATTACTTCCGCGGACGGAAAAATCGCGTCACGCTTCGCGAACCAACATTTCCTCGCAATCGACCAGCGTGCGACTCGAACAAATGAATACCGGTCGGCGCTCGCACCAAACCGAACCGACACAAAAATACAGTACCGAACAAAACAAAACATAACTGACGCGAACCGAACAAAAATTTGACTGCACGATTTCGGCCGACGCCGATTCGCCCAATATCCTAACATTTTGCTGTCAATGTAAGTATGTTGATTCGTAAATAGCATGGCTCGATTTCGTCGCGCGTGACCACACTCATTTTTTTCATTTAATTTCAAATGATATTTTTACGCCGGTTTGTTTTATTATACAAGTTTATTTCGTTTGGTGCGATATATTATTTCCGTACGAGACTTATAGTACTTTCAGATTCAATAGGTTTCGTTTCACTTTGCGTCTAAGTTCAATGTAACACTTAGACGATTCAATTTCAATTTTGCGGCTAAGTGCTCTCACCGTGGAGCTCACATATCGACAAAAAGTTACGGCTGCAACCATTTTTTTTACATGTGGTCGCCGCAGTTTTGTTACCGTAAACGCTCGCCGGCCGTGTGAATTGCTAATTTTATTATGACGGTCGACGTTCGCAAGCGCGACAAATTTTTAAGCGGTTGAAACAATATTATGAAAGTCAAAGATGTCCAACCGATTGACCGTCAAATTTATACTCAACGGTACTTTATTTGTACCAATGTGTACTTCAAACGTACGTTTTTTGACAAAATGACGTAAGTGACTGTGCGCAACCAAAACAGTCACTGTCATGATCAATTCCCAAAAACAATTCACACGGTCGGCGCAGGCTTACTGTAACAAAACTGCGGCAGCTACATATAAATAAAATGGCTGCGCGTAGGTAGTTCACACTGACATTTGACTTGGTCGCAAAAATGAAATCTACTCGCGAACCGGGACGCTGAACCCGTGAAGTACGTTTTGTAGAGGTGTTGGTTCATAAATAGTGTGGCTTCATTTGGTCGCGCGTGACCACGCGTCATTTTAGTTTCATCGATGTTTAAAAGCGGGTACGCTTTTTTATTTTGTACTAAGTTTATTTCGTTTCGTGCGAGTTCATACATGTTGTACGTCATCCTTTAACTTGTGTCAGCGTCCAAGTCAAATGTCAGTGTGAACTACCTGCGCGCAGCCATTTTATTTATATGTGGCTGCCGCAGTTTTGTTACAGTAAACCTGCGCCGGCCGTGTGATTTTTTTTTTTTTTATGACGGTCGACGTTAGCAACCACGACACTTTTTTAACCACCGTTACAATATTCCGCCAGTCAAGGTTGTTCGACGGATTGATCGTCTAAGGGTGGAATTCCATTAGGCGGTCCCAGTAAATGTACGGAAACTTCTACTGGCAGCGTTTACTGGAAGACTATTCCATTTTGTCGGGCCAGTAACAAACCTTCCTCAATTATGATTGGTGCCACGTAGGCTAGAGTCCAGATTTGAAATCTGAAAGAAAATTTTCAAACGGAAAGTCAGAACGAAATATCTGTACGACCGGAGGTAGTTAATGATTCATACGTAAAGTTTGCGATCAGATTTTTTATTTTGAAAACGGAAATGAAAATTTCGAAACGGAATGGCAAAACAACGCGGCAAACTTTGCAGGTCGCGACAAACTTTGAATGTCGGTGGATGTCAGACGGAGCGTGCGAAAATATTTTCGGCTCTTCTGCATCCAGCGTGGCAGGCGGCACATGGATCGTACGACGTAGGCACATGGCATATACGTCGTGTAGACCTGTGATCGCTTGTTCAAAGCGGATATTTTTTAGCTTTTTCACGTGTACCAATGGTACACGTCTAGTATCGTACAACTCTCCTCGCGAGGAGAGTATCGTCACACTGGATGATGTGCGCGATTGCTTCACGAATCTGAAAAAGTGGAATATCCAACGGCCAGGAATTACGCCTATATCATTGGAGCTTCCCGACAGCGACAGCTTTCCAGTAACGATATTTCGTCTGACAAAAATAAATTTAACGTACGGCGTGGTACGAATATGTACGAACTTGTACAGCATCTACTAACGAACCACACTTTTCGTCTAATGGAATTCCACCCTAATTTGAACTTAAAGGTACGTAGCTTGTACAAAACTGTACTTCAAGTGTACAATTTCTGACAACTATCTGCGCGCAGCAAATATAGTCTCTGCGATTAGCAATTCCCTATGGATAATTATATACAGCAGATTCCCCTCCATCGATGTATGTTTCCCATTTTACAGTACACCGTGTATCGCTATTAGTGTTAATGATTTTTCGCCACTTAAAACATAATTTATCCGTACACTCTAATCCGATTCTTAATTTAAGACCGTCAATCGGAAGCTGAGAATCTTACCTTTCAATCGCAACCGTCAGATCTTAAAACCGACTTTCGTGTACGGAGAAAATATGTTTTAAGTGACAAAAAATACATTAACACTAATAGCGATTCACGGAGTACAGTACAGTAAAGTACATTATTGTACTGTACTGTACTGTACTTACTGAATCCATACTTGTGTCCACATGGGCATTCGGTTGACGCCTTAACGCGAAGGAGTCATGACGTCATCGGTCAGGAAGGACATCAGACATTTTCTCCCCGACAAAACTGTCGGTAAAAGTTACGCCCAAACTGCCAAACGGTCGAAACAACCAAACTCCACCGACTGGCCCAGCCAGGCGTACGGATTTCAATCATGCCAAGCTCAGGAACCTGACAACGCTGAAAAGTGAACAGATTAACGGAAAGCCTACACGTGTTTAATACTAAGGCTGTCAACCGCGTGCCAAAAACAACACGATGGGCAGAAAACAAAACAATGTAAAATATTTTTCAAACCTTTTCCGACAATAACACGTGGAAATGGATGTATTATTTTGAAACGACAGAAAGTACATACGGCAAATAGTACAGCTGCAATATTTGGATCATCTGTGAGATTTTCAATGCCGTACAGGAATCCAGATGGTCTTAGATATCGGTTGGAAACATCGAACAGAACAAATAATAGAAACTGGTCGAATATGAGCGAATATTGATTCAGCGTTACCGTACACCATGCAGATATGGTCTTCTAGTTGCTCCGTGACCTAATTCTGTTTTGTTTTACCCTGTTGCTAACAAAACCTTTATTTTTCTTTTTTTGCTTCTTGACGTTCAGCAGTTGAACTCGAAAAAAACTTTCTTCTAGCTCATGATTCGCTCGTTTTAAATAATCAAAGTTTTTTTTATTAAACTTTTTTGTTTGCTGTTCTATTTCCACAATGGCACAAAGCGCTCCAATAAGCAACCAATAAAATTCCTTCATTTTTTTTCTTAAAAGTTACTATGCGCGTCATCGTAACAAATTGCAAGATAATAAGATGGAAATTTCCTAATTCCTACGATCTACATGAGTCACACTGTTTATAAAAGTGCGTATACGGTACAAGCAGTTAATAATGCTGCCCCACGTCCAAAAATTTCCCTGTTACCGTTCAACTTTTATAAAAGCCAGTTAGGTTTTTAAATTGCCACACGTGCAGATTTTTTTCCGTTACCGTCAAAACGTCCATATAAGTCAGAAATTTAGATTCGCTGACGTCCTAAATCGAAACGGAGATCCGCCCTTAACGTACGGCTGGGCGGGCGTGCTGTTTCCGTCAGTTATCCAAGTATGGACATTCGCCGTCTTTATTGGACGTTTCGGAAAGGCGGCCTGTGAAATTCAGTGCAAATACTGATTACTGAATACTGAACCCGCACGAGTTGCACTCTATTTACGAGGCTCAAGCGATCACAGTACAATACTTTAAATCGACGGTTCCAAATGTGTTGAAAATTGACTGTGACGCTCGACGCGTATGGGAGTAAAACGTTTTGACGTCCGTTTGATTCTACACGTTCGGCTGGAGCCGGGACGGGCGCAAATGTTCTCTCGCTTGTGGCCTTAAGTTTTCTCACCGTCAGAGACCGTACAGAAAAGTATGTAAATGACGTCGTGACTAACGCTGTCCGTACTTTACTGAAGATCTATTCCCTCATTTGCCGTTTGACGTTTCGAAAAGGGACGCTGGCCTCCACTTGCTTCTTCCCCCCCCCCCCCCCACACGACTTCTACTCTTATTTTAGGTGGATATAGAGGTCAGCGGTCAGCCTCAAATTCTTCTTTGTGTAAACCCGGCCATTGGATATTCCGTTGCCTTAATGTCAAAATTGCATTTGTTTCGTGCACACGAGTTATAAAGGTATTGCCACACAAATTATCAGTATGTAAACTATAGAGTCGCCTTTCTGAAAAGTGGAAACCCTTATATAGGCGGTGTCTGTCATCATTTTTTTCTGTCCGTCCGCAGTAGGGACCGCCGTACCGCTGGCACAATGTAACGTTGTCGTCCGTCCGCGTCTACGAACGACTACCGGCCGTACCGGCCCCTTTTTAAAAGCGTCGTTAATGCGAGTTCAAAATACTCTATGGTTGTTATTCCCACATATCATTTACATTTGTATAGCTCATCAAAAAACCCACCTGTACACCGTGAATCGCTATTAGCGTAATGAAATAGATAGCGTAATGAAACAAAATGTCGTCTTTTTTGGAAATAATTTTTATTCTAATTTTTCGTACACTCTAATTTTGCAAACTGCTTTGTAAAAAATTTCGGTTCAGAATATCTCCACACTACAATATGTGCATGTACGAAATTGTTCAAATCGTACGCCGTCGCATTTTTTTTTCATCCGCGAATGCCGGAAAATATTTACGCAATTACATGTTAGCGCGATTACGGGACAGCGTGAATATCTTTTCTGTACTTTTCTACTTAAAAAAGTACAAAAAATACAGCTCTGATAGACCGGACACCACACTATTTACGATGACACTATATTAGAGTCATGAATCCTATTTTATGGAACACCTCTAATAACGTGTAGGAACATTTAGAATGTCTAATTCTATTTGAGAATTTGCCCATAAAAACAGGGTACCTCAATTAGCGACCAACACGCTAATAGCGATTCACGGTGTAGTTGTAGACGTATAGATTTTTGTGAAATTGCAAATGTTTAGGGTTTGGTGACATTGTGACGTCACGCTCACTTGTGACAACGTCGACGTCACGGATTCAAGAACTTTCCGCCATGGTTTCCTGATTTCGCTTTTTCTACTTTTCTCACTCGAGTTGCCATTAAAAAAAGACCTCAAAAAATTCATTTTTTTTTTTAAAGATCTTTCATTTTATACCAATATTGTCTTGTCTCATTCTAAAATGTGTGAGATATAAGCGATAGTGTGAGAGGGAGAGGGGAGAGGCGACGACGGCGAAAAAATATGTAAAGGACCCATGAATGCAAGTGGAAGTCCGAGACCCCTGCAAATTTTTTTCCGTACATAGTGCGTGACGGGTACGGAGAAAAATAGCGAGGACTCTCCCTCGTCCAAAATTTTTACAAATCGTGTGGCGCGTGCGTGGTTCGCTTTTCATTCGCTGTTTGGGCGGTACTTGAACTAAAATCACCCCCTCGAGGTGATTTTGGATGAAGTTTTTTTTTGGGCTGGATTCTCTTGCCTGGGGGTCGAAAAGAAACAGGGTACCTCAATTAGCGACCAACACGCTAATAGCGATTCACGGTGTAGTTGTTCCCAAATACATCAGTATCTATAAATTTAGTGTACAAACACTCCGTACAAGCATAAACACACAAAACACGAACCTTGCCCGTGTAACGGCCATTGTTTGTCTTGTTTTTATAAAAAAAATGAGGAAGGTACAAGAGAGAAAGGAAGGTCTATTAAAAATACATAAGAACATCCAAATTACATTAGAATCAAGGTCGTTGTGGATTCGTTACACATCTACATGTGGGCGATCGGAAAGAAACAAATAGATTAAAACAAAGTATCGAAATATGAAGAGTTGAAACCTCCCACATTGTTGTATTCGCGCAGCGGACCGCACCGTATTCGATTTAATTCAATGCGGCACACGACCCTTAAGTTTTTAACATCTCTCACTATTTTTTTATAAATGCGTAGTCAACCACCAGTGTTGACCTAAATTGTTTCCAACCCATGTAATATGGATTTCCTACCACTTAAATCATAAATTATATGGCATGTATAATGTATGGGACAATATCTCTTGAAGTTTTTGAGTATGACGTGAACGTTGTTACTATTGTTGTGAATCAGTGGTTAAATAAAGTCGATATGTTTTATAAATGATTTGTGAAACCATCGGTTGGTCAAGTTATCGATATTATCAAAGTTTTAAAACTTAAAATATTCTCGAGAACAATTTCCCTTCGACAAATAATATTGTGAAAAAATACATTGATAAAGGAAATCGTTCACGCATCGCACGTGATTTCAACACATTTTTTATGAGGGCAAGTAGATATCGCTTTTGTATTGTTTGTAAACCTCCAATTTTATTCACAAGTATTTGCAAGCGTTTATATCAACTTTACCTCTCCCCCTCTTTCCTCCACTCCTCTTCCCTACCTATTCTCGTGAAAATGAAAAGTGACAACTTTTGAATACGCTTTTTATATATATATATATATATATATATATATATATATATATATATATATACAACCAAACACGAAATCGGGTGATCTGTCAAGTGAAAAGGCACGAACAAGGATTACATATGGTAAAGTCGTAAAACCAATGTCGTCGATATTAATGGTGTATGAGGTGAAACCAAGAATGCCTTAAGAAGCGGATTTGGGTGACATGTTGACAAAAAAAGTAAAAAAACAAAGTCGGGGAGCTAAGATGTCAAGTTGTAACTTTAGTGATATCGATAGTGTCACAAATAAGCTCAAAGTGGATGATGTTTAAAAAACATAAGTGTAAAAGAAGAGAAAAAACACGTTTATAATGTAAAATATTTCATATGCCACAAATGTGAGTGACTAATTTCGTTTTTGGACATTGGTACTGTTAAGAACCATCGCAAAATGTTTATTACTATGATTATCTTTTTAATGAAGGGAAAAATACTAGAGTTAAGAGTTTTTATAGGGTATAAGGGAAACAAAGGAGTTATCTTAATCAAAACCTATAACCCTTATTGATATAGTGTGGCCAATATAGCCGACATAGTTGTTCAAATTGGCGACAATTGGACATGTGAGAACATGTTTGCCTGATTTCCCTTGGGTTTTATTATTTTGAATAAAATCTAAGTGTAAGTTCCGTTGTCGAGGCCACTCACCTTCATGAATCGAGTCCATTACATGACACATGTTATGTATTTTTGTTCGAATTGAAGAGCCGCTAATGTTTGGACTGACAAGTTTTGTCCAATGTATTATTTACATTCCTTTTTAACTAGTGTAAGTGACATTTATGAAAACTAGATCGATAAAAAGTAACATAAAATATAACATATATATTTATACTTTTGAAGGAAGAGCCTTAATCTGGGGTCGCAATTTTAGTGCTATTCACTTTGATTGCAAGTGAAGGTAGTACGGAGAAATTTCACTAAACGACAATGTTTGGTCATTAAGTTACACTGGCAAATAGCTATGGACGGTTGCTTTTGGAAATTTGTTGACGCTTGTCAATTTGTATAATATGACGTCACCTTCCTTATGCAACCAAACGGTACAAGCAGGTGTGGCAAAAGGGAGTATCAGTCTGTCTTGTACACCCCGAATCGTAATTAGAGTTATGTACGCTAATTCAGTCACCCCAAATTTTGACTCTATCACTATAAATATAGTACATTACTCTAAATTATTATTTACATTATTTAAGGTACTTTCTGAATTAGCGTTAATAACTCTAATACAGTGTGGTTTTTAATAGTGTGGCGTACGGTCGGTGTCTGACCGTGCAAAATTGTAATTTATTAAGTAAAAAAGTACAAATAATGATTTAGTACATGCCGTTTTCATGTAATTGCGTTTTACCAAACTGCGTAATGCAAACGTCATAATGACGTGAAACTGTACGTTTTGTAAAATTGTGTACTTGTATTTAATTTACAATGGATATTTTTAGCGCCCAAATTTACGCCCAAAATAGAGTTATTGATGAATTAGAGTAAAATTCATTTTTGAAAAAGTTATATCACATAAATTAGAGTTCATAACTCTGATTTTTTTTTCATTTTTTACTCTAATTACGATTCGTGGTGTACACCGCCAATCGTAATTAGAGTAAATAACACTAATTCGGTTGCCCAAAATTTCGACTTTATCACCTTAAATAGAGTAAATGATTATAATTTTTTCATTGTACTATTTAAGGTAAGGTTTAATTAGCGTAAAAATTTATAATATCAGTTCGTTTTAAATAGTGTGGAGTACGGACGACGTCCGACCGTGCAAAATTGTACTTTTATATGTAAAAAGGTACAAATAATAGTTTAATAGAATTGCGCTCGCACGTGAAATCGCACTAAACAAAAAAACCAATCACATCGAAAAAAGCCGTTCGCATAACTCTCGTCTGTCGATAACATCCTCGTCAGTGTAAACATTAACTGACATTCAGCGCGACAAATAGTACTAACGTCATAATGACGCCAAACTATACGGAGTGACATATTTCGTACTTTTACGAAATTTAGTGTTTATAATTACAGAGCGGATAATCATTGCCGACATAACCCAATATATAGTACTTAAATAAATTAGAGTAAGAGCGTTGTTCCATTAGGCGGTCTCAATAAACGTCAAAAAATCGTTTATTAAAGCCATCGTTCCATTGTGTCGGGTCAGTAACCGACATTTATTTCCGTGGCAAAATTTGATTGGTCCACGTAATAGATGAATACGATTCTGGAAATGTTTAAAGAATCTTTGACAGCAAATTTTGATCACATATTTGTACCAGTGAAGGTAAAAAGTGACTCGTGCAACGTATTGAATAAAATATGTACGGGTGGACAAAGCTAAAAATTTGTAAAAGCGTAAGAAAATGTCAGAATGGTTATTCCATGGCAACAGATGCGTTAAACAATATCCTCCGTTCAAAGATTTTCTTGCGGCTTTCGGTGGCCTTGCATCCTCCCTTGCGGGAGCCACGTGTCATATGCGACGTGTTCCCACCTGGTCGCGCGGTCGTCGTGGATATTTGTTCACTTTTCCACGAGGCACGATGCTATTAGTTCAGGCGCTAAGAATTGACCTACTCCGGGTCACTTGTTGCGAACTGAAAGTGTCAGACGACGGCGTATCCGATTATGCATCCGACGGTCTACGTTTACGCCCATAAACGTGGAGAATCAAATCCCTCATTCAGTAGTCTTATTTTTCTGACATTTTATTTTTTCTGGTACGGCACTATACGAAACAGTACGGCTTTCAGTAAACAACGGAATTTTTCCCCTAATTACCCTAAACTTCCTATGTGAAAAAGATCTATCACAAAAATTAGCGTTCATAACTCTAATTGTTTTTTTGCTTTTTTACTCTAATTTTTTCTTTACTCTAAATACGATTCGCGGTGTAGTGTATTTTTTATTTGCGTGTCATTTAAATTTTGAAACGCGCAGCATTTTCTGCCGTATGGTACGGTAATGTACTTTACCGTACCCCATATGTCGAATATTATTGCCGATTGCGGTTCGAAGATCTCCATGCCGCTCTCTCGAGATCGTGGCGTGTTCATTTGAATCATAGTTCAAAAGTAGGTGAAAGTAGGCCTATACAGTATGCCTATTGTATGCAAAACATACAATATGCCCTTAAGACCCATATTGTATTGGTCGAAAAATGAAAAAAAAGGTTAAGAGGGTTGAGGTGCACATCGATCGATAGAGAATTAAACCGCATGTCTAAATTTTGAAAAAAAGTCGGACAAAAAATATTTTTTCTGTGAATTTTGAGGTGTTTTTTTATTTCAACTGTCAGATTTGGACGATCGGACGGTCGCTGATCAAAGTATTGATTTAAGAAGATCACATGAAAAGCCCATAACACAACTTACGATAGGACAATTTGTCATATTAGCGTCTGCAATTTGAAGGCCACACTAAATAAAGCCTCAAATTGACCAACCAGATTGCCTGTTCCGCGTTTTTTTTTGGGTTTTCTTTCGGGTTTACTTTCCAGCGGAATGTCATCCTACGCGGCGTCAGTTCGCTAAAAATTTTCGTCAGGTGGCGTGCGCTGTCCTATGATCATACGTCATATTCGTACGATCGTACAAGAGTGTCCGCAACGCACACCCATACAATATGCCTACTCTACGCGAGTTTAGTGCCAGTTTTGTGCGCCTACCAAGGCCTACCATAAAAACGCCTACTTTTGAACTATGATTTGAATGGGCGAAACCATAGTTGTTCACGGCGTTCGTGCGAACGATTTAATCGCGACGAATTATACGTAACAAACGCATTGAACCTTTTGAAAAAATCGTTAAAATCGTTAATGAATTTTCTTCCGTACAATTCCGTACATGTAAACAAATATAAATTTTACATATCCCGCAGTTTGTACATTTTCCGTACAGTTCCCGTCTTTTTTCGTCATAGTCCGTAAAATGTTGGTACAATTCCGTACGTTTCCCGTTAAATTTCTGTTCAGTTTACCGGACAGAAAGTACTACGAAGTGCAACGTATCTTTTAGTCAAATTCCGTACTTTTGGGTACAAAACCGTACAGTTTAATGTATATACCGTACAGTTTCCGTAAATTCTCCGTTCAGTTTACCGGACAGAAAGTACATCGCGTTTTTTTCCGATTTATTCAAAAGTCACGAATTATACGTTTTTAATCGGAAAAAAAGGAAAAAATCGCGCGATTTTAACAACTATGGGCGAAACCGAAGCCAAACAGCTGGCGCTGCAAAGTACAAAAAAGTATAGAGCAGTACGGTATTGGCTGATCTGGCCGCGATGCATGCAAAAGTTTATTGTTTGTCGTTATGGACCTCCGTACGTGCGAGCTTGCAAGTCCTTGCCGTATGGTTTACCGGATCCTTGACAATTCCCCCCAGATCACGTTCCAAATAACGACAAACAACTGCTCAAACGAATGTCGGCCGTTGTTTCTACGTTTGTTACAAGACGTCACGTCGTGCTCATTTCCGTACTCCCTTGTCTTGCCAAGCCTTACGTGGCAGTTCCCACGCAGGTGTTCGCCGCATTACACCAAATCACGTCATGTCCCCCAAATTCCCGGGTCCCGACAAAAAGCGCCCGACGTCAAATCACAGCAACTCACATGACGCCGAAAAACTCACCTGCACATCCACACTTCCAATCGGCGTCCGCCGCGTGGCACTCCAAATATCGTCACGTCATGCGCGCATTCGCACCTGAAGGCCAACAGCGGGCATGTGAAGCAAGTGCCGGCGGCGGCCAATGTCGCGTGACGTCACAATGAGACGAAGTACGGTACCCGCGGATGCCACGTCACCGAGGACAAGTTTGTCACGTCACAATTTGGCGGGAATAAAAGCGAAATTCGGGAAGAGACAAAAACCGAAAGAAGACATAGGAAGCGAGAGTGTGGGAGAGAGAGAGAGAGGGAGGGAAACGAAGAGAGAGAGGGAGGGAAACAAAGAGAGAGAGGGAGGGAGAGAGGGAGAGGGGGGAGAGGGAAGAGAGGTTCTGGAGAGGTCAATGGGAAGGAAAATGGGAAGGAACGTGGAAGCTGCAGGGAAGCTTCGTATTTTGGCGTTTTGTGTGACTTTGGTAGCCGCCTGGAGTCAGGTTAGTTGGACAGCGCCTGGTGACGTCACGTGGAAACCAAAGAGAGGGAGAGAGGGGGAGAGAGAGAGAGAGAAAGGGAGATGCAGAGGGAGAGTGGGAGAAAGAAGGGAGGGGAGGAAGATGCAGGAGGGAGTGGGGGAGAGGGAGGGGGAGAGAGGGGGAGATGTAGAGAGATGTCTAACGAGAGGGAAAGGTGAAGAAAAAGAGGAGAGAGAGAAAGCACCGAGAGAGAGAGAGATATAGAAGAGCAGAAAGAGAGAGAGAGAGAAGAGGAGAGAGAGAGAGAGAGAGAGAGAGAGAGAGAGAGAGAGAGAGAGAGAGAGAGAGAGAGGAGAGAGAGAGAGAGAGAGGAGAGAGATGAGAGAGAGAGAGAGAGAGAGAGAGAGAGAGAGAGGAGAGAGAGAGAAGGAAAGAGGGAGAGAGAGAGAGAGAGAGAGAAAGAGAGGGAAGACAGGGAGAAAAAGCGAGAAAAGATTGAGAAGAGTGAAAAAGATGGTCGAAAGTGCGCGAGAACGAGAGAGACTGACCCCTCCCTCTCCCTCTCCCTCTCTCTCCCTCCCCCCCTCCCCCCCCCCCCAGGACACGTACGTGGTCCAGCTGGCCGGGCTGACTCTCCCTCTGGCCCGCCAGCGCCACCCCGGCGGCAGCTTCCAGGCAGCTTCCTTCCGCGCCAACGCGCTGGCCAGGCAGAAGAGACTGCTCGCACGTGTGGGAGCCAGGTGGGGGGAGGGGAAGGAGAGGGAGGGGAAGCGGGGGAGGGACAAGAGGAAGGAGGGAGAGAGTGGGGAACCGGGGGAGGGACACGAGGAAGAAGGGAGAGGGAGGGAGGGAGGGAGGGAGGGAGGGAGGGACAGAGAGCGGGGGGGGAGATCCCCTTACATGAATTAGTGTGGACTGCTTGGTTTTTTTGACAGTAACTTTAAGCGTTTCTGTTTTACGCCCCTCCCCCCTTTCTTTTTTTTTTCTTTTTTTTTAATGACCGACCAATCTTTGGAAGGTGGCGGAGCTGCTTTCGAAGCCGCATCTCTTTCCTCCAGATTTCTTTTAAACAGCTCTCTTTTTTACAGCTAGTATTGACTCTCTCTCTCTCTCTCTCGCTCTCTCTCTCTCTCCCCAGCACTGACGACAAACTGTACGGCTACGTGAATGCCATGAACGGATTCGCCGCCTCCCTCTCCCCCCAACAGGGCCGCCTCCCTCAGGAGTGAGTGCCACAATACTTTTCCCAATTTCAATTTCCCTCTCTCCCTCTCTCTCTCCCCCCCACGTCCCCACACTCATATTTTTCCATATTTCCCCTTCATCCCCCCCCTATACCCCATAATCTCCCTCCAAACCTCCCTCCGTCTCCCCCAACCGTCCACAATTCCCCTCTATCTCCCACAATCCCCCCTAACCATCCGTACATCCGTACCATTCCGTACAGGTGAGCCGGGCGTGGTGTCGGTGCGGCCGCGAGAGGGCGCTGAGGCCGGCGACGGTCGGCTCGGCGGAGGTCCTGGGGGCTCGACCGGGAGCCGCCGAGGCGCCCCGGGCCCTGTGGGCGGCCACCAGGGGGGGAGGGAGGGGTGGGGGTCAAGAAGAGGTGGGGTGGACGGAAGGTTTTGGGATGGAAATTGATGTGGTTAATCGGTGTTAAACCTTGGGAATTGGAAAATGTAAAGAAAATTGGACATTGGACATTGGACATTGGACATTTAACATTGAACATTGGACATTGGACATTGGACATTGGACATTGGTCATTGGACATTGAACATTGAACATTGGACATTGGACATTGGACATTGAACATTGAACATTGGACATTGGACATTGGACAAGTTGCTTTGAAAAAAGTACACTACTTTATGGACTAACAGAACCCATTCAACATGCAACACTAATTTACTGCCGATTAGAAATCACAATTTTCGGCACAATTCGTACGATTTGCATCACTAACTTAGTAATTAAAAGTTAATAAAAGCATGAAATGAAAATTGTTTCTTTTGTAGAAAAAAAGAAGAAAACAAATTATCGACCAATGGCTGAAAAAATTTAATAAGGCATTCGTCGGTACAATTTTTGAAGACTTGGACGATTACGATATTTAGTTATTGTTTTTCCAAGGCGCTATTCTTGAGCATGAATCGGAATTGTCCACACTATTTTTAGTGCTAAAGTGTCCAGTCTCTTCCTTTCAGGAATATGGCCGGAAGTCGACAGTTTCAAAGACAATGACATGCCTTCTCCTCCCACCAAATTCAAAGGCATCTGTCAAGAGGGCGACAGCTGGCCGGCCTCCACCTGCAATCGGTAATTTCTCTCTCGCTCCCCCTTCCCTCTGTCCCTCTCTCCCTCCCCTCTTTTTTGTCTCTCCATCCCTTACTCTCTTTCACTTTCTCTCTCCCTCTCTCTCTCTCTCTCCCGCTCCCTCTTCCTCTCTTTCTTTCTCTATCTCCCTTCCTCTTTTTCTGTCACTCTCTCTTTCTTTTCTTCTTTCTCTCTCCCCCACTGTCTCTCACCCTCTTCCCTCCTCTCACTCATTCTCTTTCTTTCTTTCTTTCTTGCTTTCTTGATATCCTTCTCTCTCTGTCTCTCTTTCTTTTTATGTTTCTCTCTCCCCCTCTCTCCCTCTCTCTCTCTTTCTCTTTCTTTCTTTCTTTTTTTCTCTATCTCCCTTCCTCTCTCTCTGTCTCACTCTTTCTCTTTTTCTTTCTCTCTCACAACTGCCCCCTCTCTTTCACATTTTCTTCCTTTCTCTCTCGCCCTCTCTCTCTCTCTCGCCCTCTCTCTCTCTCTCTCCCTCCAGCCTGCCCCTCTCTTTGTTTCCGGTTACGAGGAACACTTCCAAACCCTCCTTCCTCCCTCCCTCCCTTTCCCTTTATTTCACATATTATCTCTCCCTGCTTCTCCCTCACTTTCCCTCCCTCCATTCTTCCCTCCCTCCCTCCCTCCTTCCCTTTATTTCACATACCATCCGTTCTTTTCTCTCCCTCACTCTACTTTCCTCCCTCCCTACCCTCCCTCCTTTCCAGTAAAATCATCGGTGCCCGGTACTTTGCTGCGGGCTACGAGGAAAAATACCAGAGTCTTTTTAACAACTCCATCTTTGAATACCGGTCAGCTCGAGACTCGGACGGCCATGGCTCCCACGTCTCCTCCATCGCAGCAGGATCTCCGGTCCTCAACGCCTCCATCGGGAGTGTGGACTTCGGAACTGCGAGAGGGATGGCTTACGAGGCTCACATCGCCGTTTACAAAGTAATTTTGTTTTTTTTTTTGTTTCTCTCTCTCTCTCTCTCTCTCTCTCGCTCTCTCTCTCTCTCTCTCGCTCCCTTGTCGGCTTTCGCTTTTTCTTTCTCTCTCTTTTGCTCTCCTGTTCGTTCCGTTTCGTTTCTCTTTTTTTCTTTCTCTTTCTGATTCTCTCTTCTACTCTCCCTCTCTCTTGCCCCCTCTCTCCCTCTCTCTCTCTCCCTCCCCCTCTCTCTCCCCGCTCTCTCGGATTATCTCTCTTTCTTTTTCTCTCTCTCTTTTGTCTAAATATATGTTCCTCTCCCTCGCTTCTAAATATATCTCCTCCTTTCTCTCTCTAAGCTTCACCTTCTCTCTTTCGCTTTTTCTGTATCCCTCTGTTCTCCAGCAGTCTGTTTTTCTTTTGCTATGGCTCGTTTCGCTTCTACTCTATTACATTATCACTGTTAGTAGCAATTTTTGCATTTCTCATTTATAATCCACACTAATTACGGTCGACGTTCGACATTTTGCCATCGAACCGTCAGATCACTGCACCGTTTTTGCTCAATCCTACTTTGTCTGTCCCCTCTCTCTCTCCCCTCCTCTCTCTCTCCCTCTCCTCTCGCTCTCTCCCTCTCCTCTCTCTCCTCCTCTCTCCTCTCTCTCCTCCTCCCTGCCTCCCTCCCTCCCCTCCCTCCCCCCCCCCCCTCTCTCCCCTCTCTCTCCCCCCTCTCTGTCCTCTCTCCCCCCCCCTCTCTCTCTATCTCTCTCTCTCCCCCCTCAGGTCTGTTTCGGCACGAGCTTAGGCGACGGAAAAAACCACTCCCGCGGTGTGACTTGTTTGGAATCCGACATTCTTTCCGGTTTCGAGGCTGCGATTCAAGACGGAGTCGACGTTATTTCTTGTTCTTTGGCCGGTGACTCTCCCTCTCCTCTTCCTCTCGATTCCCCTCTCGATCGAGGGGCTCTCTTCGCGACATTAGCGGGAATACCGGTTTTTGTCGCGGGAGGAAATAGTGGACCGGGATTAAATACGGTCGCCAATGTGGCGCCGTGGTATTGGACGGTCGCCGCGGGAAGTGTACCGAGAAGTGTTATTTCTTCTCCTACAGGGTTCCCAGTAGAGGGAGACGAGGCAACGACGGTTTACAAGTACATTAATTTGGGAGACGGGACGGAGTATATGGTGAGTGAAGTGGAAGGAGAGGAGAGGAGAGGAGAGGAGAGGAGAGGAGAGGAGAGGAGAGGAGCGGAGAGGTTTTGGGAGGAGTGGGAAGGTGGTTTCGGGATCGCAAGCGGTGCAAATTTTGAAAGGGTTTTGAAAAGTGTGTGTGTTTTTTTTTGTCCTTCTTTTGCGTTTGTTCGTACTTTTTTTCATTTTGTTTTCACTTTCATTTTTTTGTGTCAGGGTTTTTCGGCAACCAATGGGACGGGATTTTCTGGAAACTCTAATCAAATTCCTCTAATTTACGGTTTGAATGGAGGGACTCCCACTGCTGGAACAAATGCTCGAAGGTAAAACAAACAACAACAACATCAAATATATATAAGGGTAAAATAAGGATAAATGGGTCGAACAAAAAGGGACATCTTCATTGCAATTTCCCTTCTCCATCCCTTTCCTCTTCCCCTTTTCCTCTTCCTTCTCCTCCTCGATTGTCCTCCTCTCCCTCTCTCCCTCCTCTCCCTACTCTCCCTCTCCGTCCTCTCCCTCTCTCCCTCACCCACTTCCCCCGTTCTCCTTCTAATTTTTCTTCCTTCTCCCTTTTTCCAAATTGCCTCAGATATTGCCGAATCAACGCTCTGGATCCATCGAAAGTCGCGGGAAAAATTGTTGTTTGTGAGGGAGGAATTGCGAGTCCCCCAAATGCCCAAAAAGCTTTTGAAGTAAATCGAGCGGGAGGAGTGGGATTGATTGTTTATGCGGTTGACGAAAGTCCCATAATTGAATATCTTATGATTCCCTCGGCTCATGTTTCTCCGGATGTCGGGAATGCGATTCTCGACTATATTAACGCGAATCCGTATGTTTCTCAGTTTCTCAATTTCTCCGTTTCTTCCTTTTTTCCGTTTCATTGTCATAAGTTTCTCGGTCTTCTCCTCTCAGTTTTTCCTTTCTCACCTTTTATAGTTTTCAGTTTTTACGTCTAATGTTTTTATTCTTCGGTTTCTTAGCTTCTAGTATCCTTTTTGCAGTTTCCTAGTCGTAGTAGGCAGTTTTTAATTTATAGTTTTCAGTTTCCATTTGCGATTTTTCGGTTTTCAATTTACAGTTCGAGCCTGGTTCACGTTTTTCTGATCCATTTTTCTTGTTTGTCTGCTTTTGTTTTTTCTTTTACTCTTTTATTTTTTAATTTTTCAGAGAAACGGCGACAGCGGCAATTTCAGACGTTATTCGAAATGTCGGTCCAGATTACGAGGGACCTGTTGTCGCGTCTTTTTCGGCACGAGGATTCAATCCTATCGCCGATATTATGAAGGTAAATCCGTAAATTTTCGACATCTGTTTCAAAATCAGACAGAGCAAAGAAAAAACGAATAAAAAAAACCCGTTTTATTTGATCCCAGAAACCGTTTTCGGTGTTGGATTCTGACTTTTTTTTTCAGGTTATCTTATTTTCTGAAAAAACTTTGATTGATCTTAAAAACTTTAGTTCGGAAGTGCAGAAAGTGCAGATATATTGGACGGTTTTGTATACAATTTTCAATTCAAATTTTATCAAGGAAATTGAGAGTTGAAAATGCAACTAAGTTTATTAAGTAAATAAGAATAATATAAGACGCAAATATGTCCTCATTGCACTTTCCAAACATCCGGGTAAATGGGTGTTACTTCCTCTTCTTTTACTTCTTATTCTTATCTTATTTTACTTTTTTACTTTTTCTTCTTTTGTTTGTTTCTTGCCTCCCTTCGTTTGATGTCGGTCACAAAAAACCCATCCAATGCAAACCTCCTTCTACATTACAAAATAATTCCTTTTTCTTTGTATTGTCATTTTAGGTCGTTTTTGTTGATTCTCACTTTTTTTTTTTTCTGTTCGACTTGTTTTCGTTTTAATTGGTCTTCTTTTTGCTTGCTTGTTGATCTATTCATCCTTTTTTTGGTTTTTTAACAACAGCCGAATATCGCGGGTCCCGGAGTGGGTATTCTCGGAGCCTGGACACATTCTGAGGCTCAAAACGGAGGAAGAATTACGGCAGATTATCAGTTAAGTTTTGCGGACGACCCTCGAACTACGGAATTTAATATTCTTTCCGGAACTTCCCAGGCCACACCACATATAGCGGGGATCGCGGTTCTTTTAAGGGCTTTACACCCGACTTGGTCTCCCGGAGCCGTTTATTCCGCGTTATCAACAACAGGTAAAACTTGTTTTTTTCGGTGGAAACATTTGTGGAAGATTTTTGTTGTTGTTGTTGTTGTTTTTGTCGCATTTTAAGCTGTTTTTTTCAATTATGTTTTTTGTTTTTTCAATTTTGTTTTTGGGAATTTTGTGGATGGATGGATGGAGTTTGTTTTCGATTCTGGGATTGATTTTCTTTTTTTCTCGTGTCGTGACAGTGGGATATGTGACCTTGTCACGTAGAATGTATGAGGGCAAGCTGGGTGAATAAGGATAATTATACTCTCTGTTTGGGAATCATCTCATCTTATACTCTGTTTGGAATGTTGGTCCGATTCTTGGACCTTTAACCCAGCTTGAATTCGACGGCTCGAAACTCTCTCTCCTTCTCCCTCTCCCTCCCTCTCCCACTCACTCTCCTTCTCCCACTTTGCAGCCACCCACCAAGACAATGTCGGTAGCGACATTTTGGCCGCATCCGGCTATTACGAAGAAAACTACAACAGTCTTTTAGATCCTTTAGTCGCAAACCCTAACGACTTTGGGAGTGGTTATGTAAACCCTAACGGAGCAAATAATCCCGGACTAGTTTACGACTCCGGTATCAACGACATTTTAATTTACTTGTGTAAATTTTATTCTTCCTCTTACGTTTCGTCCATCATCGAAAAAGAATGTCCGGAAACCTCGAATATTTTCGATTACAATCTTCCTTCATTGATGTTGTCGTCGGTCACGAGTAGTGGGATTGTCGCTAAAAGAAGAGTGAAAAATGTTGGTCCCACAAGTATGGTTTACAGTGTGGAAATCGATTCTCCTGCCGGGACGATTGTCACGATTTCACCTTCGCAGCTTGTTTTCAACGAAACTGTTTCGATGATCGAGTTCGAAATTAGTGTGGTGGGAACCATGGTCACGGTTAATAATGCCACCGGTGAGTTTTTGTTTTTTTTCTCTTTTTTCTTTTTCCTTTTTCGTTTTTCGTTTTCCTTGTAATTTCTTTCTTACTGGATTTCCGTTTTTCGTTTCCGTTTTCGTTCCTTTTTTGTTTTTCTTTTTCGTTTTCTTTTTTGTTTCCGCGTTTTCTTCCTTTTCCATTCCGTCAAACTTTTCCTTTTTTTTTCTTTTTTTCAGTGGTCTTTCGTTTCCGTCTTTCGTCCCTTGTCCGTCATTTTCCCGCCTTTTTGTTATTCGCCTCTTATCCCTCTTCTTTCTTCCTTTCTTTTTTTCTTTATTCCCTTTTTTTCCTTTTTGTCATTTTATGAAAAAGTCAAGATGGGAGACGAAAGAGTCTCGTCTCCCTGTCACGATTTCTTTCTTTTCTTGTCTTGTTCTGACAACCAATGAGGTGGTGCTACGTGGCAGGAAATTATGTCTTTGGAAAATGGAAATGGACAGCTGGCGACGCCTCAATGGTCGTCGAGAGCCCAATAGTAGCGAGAGTCATCCAGGATCCTCCTCCTCCCCCTCCCTCTCCCCCCTCTCCTCCTCTCCCACCTAACGCACCTCCACCTTCTCTCCCCTCTCCTCCTCCTCCACATCCCTCTCCTCCCCCTTCCCCTCCGCCATCTCCACCACCGTCTCCACCTCCTCCCAGTCCCCCTCCCTCCCCTCCCCCCCCCCCCCCCCCCCCCCCCCCCCCCCCCCCCCCCCCTCCCCCCCCTCCCCCCCCCCCCCCCCCCCCCCCCCCCCCCCCCCCCCCCCCCCCCCCCCCCCCCCCCCCCCCCCCCCCCCCCCCCCCCCCCCCCCCCCCCCCTCCTTCCCCTCCTCCCTCCCCACCTCCCTCTCCACCGCCTCCTAGCCCTCCTCCCTCTCCCCCACCTTCACCACCTCCTCCTAGTCCTCCTCCCTCGCCTCCACCTTCTCCCCCTCCCTCGCCCCCTCCTCCCAGTCCTCCTCCCTCCCCCCCTCCGTCTCCACCACCTCCGAGTCCTCCTCCCTCTCCTCCTCCCACCCCCCCTCCCTCTCCACCTCCCCCCAGTCCGCCTCCCTCTCCTCCTCCCACTCCCCCTCCTTCGCCTCCTCCTCCCCCTCCCCCTCGTTCGCCGCCTCCAGCCAGACTACCTCCTTCTCTTCCTCTCTCTCCTCCCCCCCCTTCTCCTCCTCCCAGCCCCCCCCCTTATGCCCCTCCACCTCCCGGTAAGCCCTTCCCTCTCCAATCCTCACCACAAATAGTTTGGATTTTCCTTTTTTCGTCTCTTAAAAATAAATAAAGGAGAATTATAAGAATATTTGTGTTTGTGTCAGAAATAGTTTCTTCTCCCTCGTCTCCCTCCTTCCCCTCTCTCCCCTCCTTGCTCTCCCTCCCCTCCCTCACCCCCCCCTTCTCCCTCTCCCGCCCCTCCCCTCTCCCTCTCCTCCCCTCTTCTCTCCCTCTCCTTCTGCCTCTCCCTCCCCTCCACTCTCCCTCTCCTCCCTCTCTCCCCTACCTCTCCCTCCCTCCCCTCCCTCCCCTCCCCTCCCTCTCCTTCCCCTCTCCCCCCTCCCCTCTCCCTCTCCCCTCCCCCCCTCTCCCACCCTCTCCTCCCTCTCCCTCTCCCTCTCCCTCACCCTCTCCTCCTCCCCCTCTCTCTCCCAGAACAATGCGGCCAAACAATCCGTGGTTACCGCATCAAACGGAATACGGACATTTCCGTCGTAAATTACGGTCACAGTAGGGCCGGGGCTTCTCCGAGATATTGCGCCAAATTGTGCAACACGAATGCAAGGTGTTTGGGATTCGTTTTTAAGTTAAAAAATTCGCAATGTTTTTTTAAGTACGCAATCGGGAATTTGCAATCGAGTGCGAAGTTCGACAGTTACATCGTTTGCGAATCGAGTAATCCGGTTTTGGCGAATCCAAGTGAGTGTTGAGGAGGGTTTTGAACGTTTTGTGAACATTTTCTGAAAGTTTCTGGACGCTTTATGAAGGTTTTGGACGTTTTTAAATGTTTTTTTAATGCTTTTTTAACGTTTTTGAACATGTTTGACGTTTTTCGAACATTTTTGATTGTTTTTGACCGTTTTTGAACATTTTTGAACATTGTTCATCACTGGTTATCATCATTTTGCACCATTTCTAAACATGATTTAACCATCTTTAACATTGTTGATCATCTTGTTTTATCATTTTCTAACATTTCTTATCATTCATGGACATTTTTTAACATTTTGGAACTTTTTCAAACATTTTTAAACATACTGGAACTCTCTAGAACGTTTTAAACAGTTTTTAATACTTTTCAACGCTCATCAACAAGTTCAAATTGGCTTTGTAAGAAAGGGAAGTTTTGGGGATTTTGGGTTTTGTTAATGTTAAAACTGAAGTCATAGTCTTTCAAAAGTTTTATGCCGATTTACACCGTTTTAATTACGTTTGAATTCCACAAAAAAACGATTTTATTAACTCAAATTACTAGTCCCATATTAATCCTCGAAGCAAATCATGTTATGATAAATTCTTCCTTCCTTTTGTTTGTTTGTTTATTTTCAATACAGGGTGTGGAGATAAAGTTCCCGGGTATATTTATCAACCGAAAACCAATCACAAAAAGTTTATAGTAAAGGGAGGTGTAAGTCAATTTATACCCGACATTACCGTTTCTAATTGTGCCTCACAATGTACTTCAAATATTGATTGTAGCGGATTTGTATTTAATCCGAGAAAATCGTATTGTTGGTTAAAGAAAGGGCTCACTCGACCAGAATATAATTCGGTAGTTTCGTCTTACATGGCTTGCGATTTTTAAAATTGACAAAGTTTCCGGAAAACTCGAACATTTTTCGGTTTGTGAAGAAGAACGACTCCCTTTTTCTTTCTTTTTCTTTCTCTCTTGTTATTTTTAACGACTCTATAATATCTTTTGGTATTTCAAATTTTTTTTTTTTGGTTGTTGTTTTTATGACACTCGAACTAGGGAACAATAGTCGTGTGACTTTGAAAAGTAGTAAATTTTTTGATTAGTAAAGGTTTGGAAAGTGGTAAAGTTTTGAAAAGTAGTAAAAAATTTGGTAGGCTTTGAGAGAAAAAATGGTAATTAGTTTCCATTTTGGACCCTAAACCTCGAATAGATACACTATTTAGGGTTTTCATAGATAGTGAAACTTTTTTTTTTCGGAAAATCAAAGGAGAGGAGAAATCAAAGGAAAAAAAAATTGAAGTTTCCTTTAGTTGTGTGGTTGTAAAAAGGCGGAATACGAACAAAAATATATTTATTCTTTTCGAAAGAAAATAAGAAAGAAATAGGAATTGTAAACCGATTCCGATGTTGCAAAAGAATACGGAAAAAATTATTATAGTTTGACCACATGTTTAGTGAGGAACTGAAAACTTTTAGTTTAGTTTAGTTTAGTTTTAGTTTCTGATCTTTTTCCGGACTATTTGTACATCTCCTTTTTGTTATTTGTTATAAAATTGTTTTGTAATTTATATTTTTCTAAGTGTCCATCGGGGGTATATAATGAAAAAACCCACTTAAGACTATTGTAACAATATTTACAAATTTTGGTTTTTTATTCCCTTTTACTTTGAATTAAAAAGTTGTTTTTTGTTTCCACTTTTTTCTGGTTTATATGTGCCACTTCTTATTGTCATTTTTTTGATAAATGTTTGTTTCTTGTATTTATATTCCGTAACCATTGGAAGGGAGTATGATAAATTTTCCTTTTTTTTGTCAAAGTTGCAAATTTTGAAGCAGTTATACCCATTTTTTTGGTTTTTTGGCTGTTCTTACTTGTACAAGTCTATGGAACAAAAAAACATGTGATAGAGGTTCGGTTTTTGTCTAATACTATATTATTATCTATTTGCCAAAATTCACATTCTTATTACCTTACAAATATGGACATAGAAACTTTATTGCAAAACTTGCGCTGGAAAGACCATTTTAGGTACAACGTGTTGGATTACATTTAAAGCATTCTACACTACTTATTGTTCTCTACACTAATTTTAGAGTTCTATGTGCTACGCTATAAGTCTAGTACTTCGGTTTAGCATTCTGTACTTTATTTAGTGGAATGTACATATTTTTATTAGAATTGATGATTCTTGCGTAGGAATCCTTTTAGACTTAGATTCTTTTCACCGTAACTAGATGTACCTTTTAGACCCTTTTTGTGGCTACCCCTTACCTCGTCTAACTATAAGACTCTTTTGTGTCGTTGTAAATAATTAATCAAAAATCAAGACACTTGAACGACAAACCTCTCGCTTGTTTCCTTGTTTGTCGTTACTTCTTTCCTTGTCTTATTTATCTTGTTGTTTTCTTTATTTTTACCTTTCTTGATATTTCGTCATATTAATCTTTTTCGGCCTTTTCATGGCATCACATTCAATAGG
Organism: Zygnema cylindricum; assembly: GCA_037447655.1. Lineage (NCBI taxonomy): Eukaryota > Viridiplantae > Streptophyta > Zygnematophyceae > Zygnematales > Zygnemataceae > Zygnema > Zygnema cylindricum. Next base: position 140,721 of record JBBHKE010000807.1, on the reverse strand, counting down.
TTACGGGCCTAGCCCTTCGTCTGTCTCAAACTCTGTGCCGAAATTTCACGGCGAAAATTTCTATGACTGGAAGTTTCAAATCCAGCATTTGTTTTCTTTCGAAAAAATTTGGGGATTAATGGCACTGTCACGTTGCTTGTCTTTCCTGTCGCCGGTGACGCTACCTTGGTGGTGACGCTACCTTGGCTACTGCTCAGACAGCTGTCGCTTCATGGGTTGAGAAGGATTCTGTCGCGCTGTCTCGTCTTGTCCTTTCCTTAGACGACCAGATTGCAAATCGGATTCGTGAGGCAACTACTTCTCATGAGGCGTGGCAGATTTTATGTCGCGCCTACGAAACTAACACTTGGCCACATCCATTGGCCCTACGTCGACAGTTCAACAACGCTCAAAAAGATAAATCCGAATATATGTTTGTCTTTATTCAAAGGGTTGAATCATTGGCTGGACGACTTAAATGCATTAATTACACAATCACTCATGAGGATCTCATAAGTGTCATTTTGGGTGGATTACCTCTCTCGTTTAACTTATTTGCAAGTACAATCAATACTGATATGTCCACTGTCACTTTGCAAGATCTCACTAATCGTTTATTACACGAAGAGACGCGCTTAAATATTAACAATCCTGTCGTTTCTAATGATGGTTTGACGCTTTTTGTCTCTTCTCCTAAGAAACCTCCAATGATTGCAAGATCTCAATTTTTTTGCAAATACTGCAAAGAGCGTGACCACGTCATCGACGCGTGCCTTGCATTGGCTAGGAAACGCGAAAAGGACCGTACGGCTGGGGGACCACGAGGACTTCCTACAACACATCCAAATCCAAAGTCTTTATCATATCCCCACGTCTACCCACCGCCACCTGGTCATGCGGCGCACGCGGAGGTCGACTTAAATTTGCCATACGGCCCACTGCCACATTTTAATTCTGTGACCTCCATTGGTCCACATAATTTCCAGCTTATATGAAGCCTCTAGGATAATATTTGCACTTTTGACTTTGGCAATGAATAAGAGCCACCCTGGAACGCAAAAACCCTGACCAACTACACCCTTGTATAGCCAAGACTCTCTTGAAACGGCAGCAAAAAGAATCACTGAAATTGCTCACCCGAGCATTAAGTTATGGCTGACCAAAGTTGGTCCATAAATACAAATGCACTCTGGGAGAGAGGCTGAAAAACCAAAAATATTAGAAGTCCTAAGCTACCTCTCTAAACCTATTACTAGGGTACTGGACCAATCACATGATTGCAAATTACAAAAAGGTACAAGTACCGCTGTACTTCTTCTACGGCCATAGTACGGCATGGCCGGTCCCCTGACACGTGTTAGTTCCGGAGCCGTAGTTGCTCCTCCTGTGATATCCGCTATCCAACCATATGTTGCCACGTGTCATCTGCCGACATCTAGTCCGCAAACTGCCAAACTGCTATTCCGGCATTCCGGCTCCACCGTGAGCCGTTCGATCTGACCCGAACATTTGATTTCGTCCGTCGAAATTAAATGTCGATTCGTATATTTTGTGCGGACCAGTATGCTTCCGTGCATAAATCGTCCTGTAAATAGTTAAATGAAATATCCGGCGATTTTCTGTTTAAATTAATATCGCGCCCAATCAGTGTATTGGTTAATTCAAGACCTACCGGATAAGGCGGACGGCTAGGCCGCACGGTGATCATCCGGAGGTCTCTGGATCAAGTCTCACAATTGACAGTCTATATTTTGCAGAAAAACTATACTAGTGATCTGCCTGTCTCCTGTCTCACAATTGACAGTCTATATTTTGCAGAAAAACTATACTAGTGATCTGCCTGTCTCCTTAGGTGCTGGGGGCAGCCATGGTTGCCTGCAGGTCCTCAGTGACTACGACAAGTATGAGGGTTGCAGTAAGGTCACAAGAAAGACTACAAAATACCTCTCTTTTCAACACTCCCCTTATTTTCTAGTCTCTCTTTTGCTTCAGTCCACACTTCTCCCTACAAAATATCAATTTAGGAGAAGGAACTGGTTTAGTCATCATATCTGCTACCATCTCACCATCTGGTCTAAATTCCAAACTAATGATTTTATTCTCAACTTTCTCCCTAACAAAGCTCAAACAAATATCCATGTGTTTTGCTTTAAAATGATGCTTATGGTTTGTTGCATTTGCAATCGCAGCTTGATTGTCACAAAATATCTTTTGTACTCTATTCTTCCTGTATCCCAATTCTTGAAGCAAAGATTTCACCCACATTAATTATTTCACAGCCGAAAAAGAGGCCATATACTCAGCCTCCATGGTGGACTGAGCAATCACCTTTTGTTGCTTACTGCTCCAACAGCAAGGCCCATTCCCAACATACAACACATACCCAGAAGTACACCTCCTCATCGGAGGATCATCGGAGCATCCCCATAAGTGGCATCACTCCAAGTAGTGAATGTCAGTATTATCCCCTCCCAAATGCAACCACAAATCTCTCGTTCCTACCAAATACCGCATGACCCTTTTGGCCGCTTCCCAATCTTTCTTCCTAGGATAATTCAGACTCCTACTTAATACTCCCACAGCTGTAGCTATATCAAGACGAGTATAGTTCATAAAGTAGATCAAACTACCGACAACCCGTCTGTACGGAATAGTTTGCATGAACTTGCTTTCCTCAAGTCCTAGCTCATAATCTAAGATCAAGACTCCCTCCTTTGAGCTCCCCTCATTCCCCTTCTTTAAGTCCATTGGAGTCGTACAACTATTTGCTTTTTCCATTTGAAATTTTTCAAGCATATTCCCAATTGCTTCCTTTTGAGTTAGTCTAATTGTTTTCTTTTCTCTATCCCTCTCCATTTGAATTCCCAAAATGTACTTTGCCTCCCCCAAATCTTTCATTTCAAATCTACTCTTTAGATCATTTTTCAATCTATTAATTTTCACCATTGATTTACTCAAAACAAGCAAATCATCAACATATATGGCAAAGAAAATTATACCTTCCTCATCCTCAATTAAGTAGATGGAATGATCTGAACTGATTCGGATATATCCCAAACTTGTCAAAAACTCGTCCAACTTTTTTCTCCATTGGCGTGGAGCTTTTTTTGTCCATAAAGGGGCTTTATCAATCTGCACACCTTGCTTTCTTCTCCTTTCTCCACAAATCCTTCCGGTTGTCGCATGAAGATCTCTTCTTCCAATTCTCCGTGTAAGAAAGCGGTTTTGATGTCCATCTGATGCACTTCTATGTCTTCCGCTGCTGCGAGACTAAGTAGAATCCGGACGGAGGGGACCCAGAGAGCTTCTGTACAAAAGGTCAACTTTGACCCTCCATAACTTACTGCTCAGGGGAGCAAATTCAGAGATTCTTTTTGTTATCGACTCAGGGGAGTCTTGCCTTCAAAGGGGTGAAGGTGGTCAGAGTTTTTGTCTGCCAGGATGGCAGTTATTTTTGCTTAAACACAAAGGGGTCAGGATTATCCTAGAGGCTTCTTGGAAGCTGTCCACTCTGAGGACTTATGGAGGTCTTAGAGTTTCACAATCATCCAGTTGATAAGTCACATGCGAGAAATCTTTGTGGATACGTGTTGAAGTTTTCGCCTCGACACCAAGACGCCACTGTAGTCTCCACATGCCAAGTCCACATCTCCATTTAACGCTTCTTCTTCGAGGGGCTCCATATCTCCGATTAAAGCTCTTTCTTCAAAGGGCTCCACGTTCGATGTATCTTCTGTAAGTAAATCAGGTTTTTGAGTCTCGCTTACCACCATTTCGTCCAAAACAGGAGATGGAGGAATTTCCGGCCTAAGGGTGCTTCTTGCCGTATATTTTGCAAACATTGTATTAATGGACCACATTGTAATTCTGTGACCTCCATTGGTACACAAAATGTCCAGCTTCTGTGAAGCCTTTAGGATAGTATATACACTTTAGACTTTGACAATGAATAAGTCCCACCATGGGACCCAAATACTCTGACCAATTACACCCCTGTGTAGCTTGGACTCCCCTGAGTTTGCTGCAATAAGAATCACTGAAATTGCTCCCCTGAGCATTAAGCTATGGCTGACCAAAGTTGGTCCATAAATACAGATGCACTCTGGGAGAGAGGCTGAAAACCCAAAAATATTCGAAGTTCTAAGCTTCCTCTCTAAATCTATTACTAAGGTACTCGACCAATCATATCACTGTAAAGTTTGAGAAGGTACAAGTACCGGTGTACTTCTTGTACCGCATAGTACGGCATGGCCGGTCCGCTGACGCGTGTCAGTTTCGAAGCCGTAGTTGCTCCTCCTGTAATATCCGTTGTCTAACCATATATTGCCATGTGTCATCCGCTGACATCTGGTCCGCAAACCGCCAAACTTCTATTCCTGCATTTTGGCTCCAGTGTGAGCCGTTCGATCACATCCGAAAATTTGATTTCGTCCGTCGAAATTACATGTCGATTCGGATATTTCGTGTGGTCCGATTTCGTGCGAACCGGTATGTCGCGCAATTTGTTTAAAAGGAATATCCGGCGCCGTACATCTTTAATTTAACATTGCGCTATATACGTGTATCGCTCTTCTAAGACCTATTGGATAAGGCGCGGGGCTATTCCGTTCGGCGGTCATCCAGAGGTCCTTGGATCAATTCCCACACCTGGCAGAGTATGTTTTGCAAAAACAATATTAGTGATCTGCCTGTCTCTTTAGTTGCTAGAGGCAACAATGGCTGTCTGCAGGTCCTCAGCGACTACGACAAGTATGAGGGTTGCAGTAAGGTCACAAGAGAGACTACAAAATACCTCTTTTCAACACTCCCCTTATTTTCTAGTCTATCTTTTGCTTCACTCCACACTTCTCCCTACAAAATATCAATTTAGGAGAAGGAACCGGTTAAGTCATCATATATGCTACCATCTCACCATCTGGTCTATATTCCAAACTAATGATTTTATTCTCAACTTTCTCCCTAACAAAGCTCAAACGAATATCCATGTGTTTTGCTTAAAATGATGCTTAGGGTTTGCTACAATTGCAATCGTAGCTTGATTATCACAAAATATCTTTTGTACTCCATTCTTCATGTATCCCAATTCTTGAAGCAAAGATTTCACCCACATTAATTCTTTCAGAGGCCATATACTCAGCCTCCATGGTGGACAGAGTAATCACCTTTTGTTGCTTACTGCTCCAACAACAAGCCCCATTCCCAACATACAACACATGCCCAGAAGTACACCTCCTCATCGGAACATCCCCATAACTAGCATCACTCCAAGTAGTGATGCCAGTGTTATCCCCACCCAGATGCAACCACAAATCTCTTGGTCCTACCAAATACCGCATGACTCTTTTGGGCGCTTCCCAATCTTTCTTCCTAGGATCATTCAGACTCCGGCTTAATACTCCCACAGATGCAGCTATATCAGAACGAGTACAGTTCATAAAGTAGATCAAACTACCGACAACTTGTCTGTACGGAATAGTTTGCATGAACTTGCTTTCCTCAAGCCCTAGCTCATTATCCAAAATCAAGACTCCCTCCTCTGAGCTCCCCTCATTTCCCTTCTTTAAGTCCATTGGAGTCGTACAGCTATTTGCTTTTTCCATTTGAAATTTTTCAAGCATATTCCCAATTGCTTCCTTTTGAGTTAGTCTAATTGTTTTCTTTTCTCTATCCCTCTCCATTTGAATTCCCAAAATGTACTTTGCCTCCCCCAAATCTTTCATTTCAAATCTACTCTTTAGATCATTTTTCAATCTATTAATTTTCACCATTGATTTACTCAAAACAAGCAAATCATCAACATATATGGCAAAGAAAATTATACCTTCCTCATCCTCAATTAAGTAGATGGAATGATCTGAACTGATTCGGATATATCCCAAACTTGTCAAAAACTCGTCCAACTTTTTTCTCCATTGGCGTGGAGCTTTTTTTGTCCATAAAGGGGCTTTATCAATCTGCACACCTTGCTTTCTTCTCCTTTCTCCACAAATCCTTCCGGTTGTCGCATGAAGATCTCTTCTTCCAATTCTCCGTGTAAGAAAGCGGTTTTGATGTCCATCTGATGCACTTCTATGTCTTCCGCTGCTGCGAGACTAAGTAGAATCCGGACGGAGGGGAATCTAACAACTGGAGCAAAAGTCTCCTCAGAATCCATTCCCTCCTTCTCTGTGAACCCCTTTGCCACTAATCTAGTTTTGTATCGCTCGATAGTGTTATCTCGATTGAGCTTCAACTTAAATACCCATTTGCATCCTATTGGTTTTCTATCCGGAGGACAATTCACCAACTCTCGAGTGTTTGCTTCCATAATGGAAGCCATCTCATCATTAATAGCTGTCACCCATCTACCACCTTTCGGACTATTAACTGATTCTGTAAGTCTGCGGTTCGCTCAAATGTGACAGCTTAGTAACCTTGTTGTTCACTTCTCTCTCTTGAAGTCTCTTGCTGCTTCTCCTTCCTCCTTCAAATTCTGACGCTGGGATGGAGGGTAATCTCGGGTTTCTCCAAACAACTTCACCTTCTCCCCTATCCGTGGAGTCCATCTCCGGTCGTTCATTGTCTATTTCCGGTATTTCCTCGTTTTCTTCCTCGGTTTGAATCGAAAGTTATGACTCCAAGAGAGGGTCACTTTCGGTCAGATTTTCCTCTTCCTCTGCACGGTCAGGCTGAACCACAGTTCGGTTAGTAGAATCTGCATCTAACTCACTTTCGGATTCAATTCTAATTCTGACTGGTTTATTGTACTTAAAGGGATCTATGGATTTTCCTTCATCCATAACTACCAAGTGTTTTACTAGAATTATGTCTTCTCTTCCGAGATCATAAACTCTATACCCTTTTATGTTCTCATCATACCCAAGTAAGTATCTCGGCTTTTCTCTAGCATCTAACTTCAAATCAGATTTTTCTAAACACTTGACTTCCAAACACCTTTACGTGTGATATGTTAGGTTTTCTCCCGGTCCATCTTTCATAAGGTGTTTGACCTTTTATGTAGAAATTAATGGTTTTAAGTATTTTCTAGATCTGAATAGAAAGAAAGAAGCCGAGGCAGTCTACCTTTAACTTCTCTCTCCAACTCTCAAACTTGTCGCAGTCACTGAGAAATTGGAGAGGAAGCTAGAGCCATGGCTACGTAGGCTATCCTGAGGTTTACGGTCTCTCGGCTACACCATTTTGTTCTGGGTTCTTTGAGACAGTCTTTTGGTGTTAAACCCCTTCATCTTTCAAGTAATCCTCAAACTCATTAGAAGTGAATTCCCCCCCCATTATCACTTCTCACTCTCTTTATAGGTGTCTCATGAAGCTTTTCACTCCATGATTTAAATTCCTTAAAATAAGGCGAGGCCTCAGATTTGTTTTTCAAGAAATATACTCTAGAGTATTTAGACCAATCATCGGTGATAGTAAGCATACCCTCCAACTGATGGCACTTTGGCGAGTCCCCATATGTCAGTGTGAACCAAATCTAAAACCTTTTCACCCTTATATGTTGCGGCTTTTGGAAAAGGCAACCTGTGAGCTTTTCCTTGAGCACACCCACTACAATCATCCAAAGTCTCATTATCTCTAAAATATATGCCCTCAACTACACCCATTTTCTTCATTTCTTTTAATCTGTCTCGATGCACATGTCCCAATCTTTTATGCCACATCATCAAATCACATACACCACCATAGTAAACTCCCGTCTTTCCATTACTGAAATTTAGCCTTAACATTCCTTGGCTACCCTTTTCAGCTGTGAAGTACACTTCATTCTCATAACTAGCAACAAAGACTCTTTTCTTAGTACTAGTCTCAAAACCCTTATCATCTAAGACCGATGTAGAGATAAGATTCTTGTTCAGCTCTGGGATAAAAAGAACATCAAAGAAAGTGACTATGGATGCCTTTCCATCAACCAAGACTCTCAAATCCACAAATCCTACTAAACTAGTGGTGACTATTCTCCCATCCCCATACTTTGTCTCTACAGTAGGGATCTTTCTCATTTTGGTAAACAATTGTTTTTCTCTACACATATGCATAAAGCTCTTGAGTCGATAATTCATCCTTCTTCAAGAGCTTCTCTTACTCCACCGAAAGCACAATTTTGCCTCCTTGGAATCTCCGGCTCACCTTTCACCTCCAGCTCCTCGTTGAGGAGTTCTCCATCGTCCTCATCGGAGTCCTCTCCGATGACTTGTGTTGCCACAAATCCCTTCTTTTTCTTTGCGGCTGGTTTTCCAACCTGTTCCTCCTTCAATCTCAACTCTGTCAGTTTAGTACACTCCGCCATGTCATGTTCCGACTTATTACAAAAGTGACAAAGCCCCTTCGGAGGCCTCGATCCAGATCCTTCCGATTGATTTCCTCTTCCCCCTCCACCAAAGTTTCCATAAGGTTTCTTGGAATCCTTATCTCCCCAATTAAATCCAGCAACCAATTCTTGAACACTATTTCCTCCTCTCCGAATCTCAATTGTGTTTTCCCGAACCAAAATCATTCCCACAACGGAGTTCCAGATCCATCGATGATTTGGCAAGTCCTAAACCCTGTTAACAATGTTTTCATAATCATCTGGGAGTTTCATCAACAAAGTATTCACCTTCTCTTTCTCTGTCTCCCTCTTCCCTGCACTCTCTAACTCCATAAATAACCTGGCCAAGTCATTACAAAAATCTAACATCTTTCCAATTAGTTCCAGCAACCAATGCCTGAACACTCTTTCCTCCTCTCCGAATCTCAATTGTGTTTTCCCAAACCAAAATCATTCCCACAACGGAGTTCCAGATCCATTGATGATTTGGCAAGTCTTGAACCCTGTTAACAATGTTTTCATAATCATCTGGGAGTTTCATCAACAAAGTATTCACCTTCTCTTTCTCGGTCTCCCTCTTCCTTGCACTCTCTAACTTCATAAATAACCCGGCCAAGTCATTACAAAAATCTAACATCTTTCCCCCTTAATACCCATAAGCCTGTACTTTCTGATCTGCCAGCTTCTGCTGTTGAATCGTACCACTCTTGTAAATGTTGACCAGAGCCTCCCACAACTCGTCCGCCCTGTCCACATGATGATGAGGTGTAGCCACTGCCTGGGTGAGACGCCCGAGAATAAAATGAGTCGCCACGGTATTGTTGAAATCCAAGATTTCACTATCATTAGCCTCAGTATTCTGAACACCTGCTCCCAAAACCGATCCAGTAGGCATCGGTGTAAGTTTCTCCTTCCCCTTCTCCTTCCCTATGTCGCACACGATGCTCTCTCCAACATCCTCTTCCACCTCTGCCCCTGCAGTTCCTCCTCTGAACCGAGATCCTCCAAACTTTGGTGGAACTCCCAATTTGTGGATGGCCGAAGCACATGACCACTCACAATGCCCCAAAGCCTTTTTTCAAACAATGGACCCCTCATTATAGTTTCCCAATAAATGAACCCTGTTCCATTGAAAATAGGCACCCTAGAGGGTGGGCCCATAACCTGTAATTCTGTGACCTCCATTGGTACACAGAATATCTAGCTTATATGAAGCCTCTAGGATAGTATATGTACTTTTGACTTTGACAATGAATAAGTCCCACCGTGGGACGCAAAAACTCTGACTGATTACACCCCTGTGTAGCCTGGACTCCTCTGATTCTGTTGCAAAAAGAATCACTGAAATTGCTCCCCTGAGCATTAAGTTATGGCTGACCAAAGTTGGTCCATAAATACAAGTGCACTTTGGGAGAGAGGCTGAATACCCAAAAATATTCTAAGTTCTAAGCTACCTCTCTTAACCTATTACTAAGGTACTCAACCAATCATATGAGTGTAAAGTACAAGAAGGTACAAGTACCGGTGTACTTCTTTTACGGCCATAGTACGGTATGGCAGATCCGCTGACGCGTGTCAGTTCTGGAGCCGTAGTTGTTACTCCCGTAATATCCGCTGTCTAACCATATATTGCCACGTGTCATCCGCCAACATCTGGTCCCCAAACCGCCAAACTTCTTTTCATGCATTCCAGCTCTAGTGTGAGCCGTTCGATCACATCCGAAAATTTGATTTCGTCCGTCGAAATTACATGTCGATTCGGATATTTCGTGTGGTCCGATTTCGTGCGAACCGGTATGTCACGTAATTTGTTTAAACGGAATATCCTGCGCCGTACATCTTTCATTTAACATTTCGTTATATACGTGTATCGCTCTTCTAAGACCTATAGGATAAGGCGCGGGGCTATTCCGTACGGCGGTCATCCAAAGGTCCTTGGATCAATTCCCACACCTGGCAGACTATGTTTTGCAAAAACAATATTAGTGATCTGCCTGTCTCTTTAACTGCTAGAGGTAGCCATGGCTGCCTGCAGGTCCTCAGTGACTACGATAAGTATGAGGGTTGCAGTAAGGTCACAAGAGAGACTACAAAATACCTTTTTTCAACACACTTATTTTCAAAAAACAAACAACACTTGCAGAAAAAAAATATATGGAGAAAATAAAGCTGAATGTAGAACGCAAGTTAAATAGAGAAGCTGATGAGATAGTGCCATGGTTGAATTGGAGGAGATGGATATATACCAATGAAAGAGGAGTAGGCAATATGAAAAAGAGGGAAACCTTTTTCCCAAAATTTTGGTGTACAAATTTTAAAATTAAAAATTGTGTTTCAAATTATCAGAATTTTAAAAACGAAAAAGTGAGCGGGAATGTTTGAAAATTTGGACCATTTTCTGGAGAAAGATGTTGCCGTGCAATTTTCATGGCTGACCCATGGGAACCGCTGGATCATATTTAATGTACGGTTCGTATTTGGACAGCCAAAATAGGACATTCGATTACTGTGACGTTATCATATTGATTTTACAGCCATATCATTTTACGTGGATTTGAAATTGGCCACGTGTATTTTTGGTTGACCAATCCTATTACGCTTTGAACGAGTTGTTCGATATTTTGGTACATTTGTCACGTTATTAGAGTTAACATTAACTGTAATACATGTTAACCCTAACGCTAATACCGGTTAGTGTTTCACAAAATGTTTCTGAACGCACTCTTATTAGAAGTAAGACACATTTTACCGTCATTTAACTCTAATATATCCTCTAAAATGCGACATATTAAAGTTAATGTTCGTTATTAGTGTAAACTTGCAACATTAAAACGGACAATCAACCTCCGTTTTTCATAAAATAGCGTTGCGTAATCATTGAAGCAATTTCACCTAAAAAAAGCAGTAACTGTTAAAAAGTTTAACGCTTAACGGTATACCTCTGAGATTTTACAGCCGGAAAACACTCTGACACGTACAGAGGCCCAAAATGAGCGACGACGTACGAATTGTCAGATTTTGTTCTAGTACACATATTAATGTAGAAACCGTAAGGGCGGGTATTTATTATTCCGGACAACCCAAAGCACAGTTAGGGATTAATTAGTATATAACATTTTTTTCAAAAAATAAAATTCTTGATTAGTGTCAATAACACTAATTTTTCTTTTACGCTATTTATTCCTTTACTCTAATAGCGATTGACGGTGTATAGTTCAAAAGTAGGCGTTTTATGGTAGGCCTTTGGTAGCAAGTTGTGTTATGAGCTTTTCATGTGAATTTCTTAGATCGCTACTTTGATCAATGACAGTCCGATGACGTTTAATTCTCTATCCAACGATGTGCAACTCAACCCTGTTACTTTTTTTTTTCATTTTGCGATCAATACAATATGGGTCTTAAGGTCATATTGTATGTTTTGCGTACCATAGGCATATTGTATGGGCCTACTTTCACCTACTTTTGAACTATGCTTTGATGTCAGAAGGTACACGCCATTTGCCACATGTAAGTTTATAGTTTCACGTCCGTCGTGTATCGACTCTTACTTTTACAAGTGGACCAATACATGCGTCCAGTAAGCGTAAAGTGTCTTCCTGAGGACAGTCGGAGGAGACTCGCCAGGTATTGGATAGATGGGTCGTTTGCGTCGAAAATTCAGAATCGGACGGTGGAAGTTTTCGCCAAAAATTCTGGAGATTCTTAACGAATTACTGGTAAGCATCTTTTGTAAAAAAAAAGACAGTACGTTTTAGTACGAAAAGGTACTTTCTCCAGTAAAGAACCCCACTTTTCGCCTGATGGAAGGTTACCCTTAGCGGGTTCACATTGCAAGTGACTTGTATTCTCGGAGGCCTAACCGTCAAAGATGCCTGCTTTTATCCGAATCATCTCATGCGAATGCAAGCTAGGCGTCAGTCGTCGTCGCTGCTAATATGTCACACATGCATGATAAGAAAACCCTAAAGGTCTTCGCTATATGCATTTCATGATCTGTAGGATTGCTGGCCTTCCTAGTCTACTTGCTTACTTGCGCCTTACCCCTTCATCAACACTGTTCATACTTAAAGTGGAACCCCTTGTGACGGTTTCATTAGTTTGGAAGGCGTCCCTGGTGGGTGGAGGGGGTGATTGTGTCCGAAATGGACAGCACAGGCTTTGAAGATGACGTCGACTATTCCGCAGCAGCCACTGAATGCAAAGAGAGCAAGACGTCATTCGAGTCCTGCAGGTCACCAAAGGTATGAAGCAGAGAATCGAATGTTGTTGAGTATTTGTTCAAACATATTTTGAGAACCAGCAGAAATGTACACGAAAGACAGGACATGGCATAAGGAGAAGATTCTGACAAGCACTGCCTGCAGCGTTTTGCGGCTCTTCCTGTAAAGTGACCTAGAGAACAAAAAGCAGGAGGTTACCGGCGAGTATATCAGAGCGTTTTGTGAGATGTTTTTTTGTGGTTTGGTTTGATGACAAGACGCATACGGTTCAAGTCAAGCCTCTTGTCGACGGGGCAAAGATTGGAAAAATTGTAGTCTGCATCTTGGCTAATTCTGGTTGTATGGTGTTTAGCAACAAGACGTGATTATTAGGAATATTATTAGGGTTGTTAGGATTTTTAGGATTTTTAGGATTTTTAGATTCTTTGGGAGGCTGGAGGCAGGGATAGGCTGTAACTTTGGGACCTGTAGTACATGTTCAAGGTTACGTAAAACAGTAGGTGGTACATCATAATGCACCTTCTGCTTGAGGTATATGTGCTTTCGTAAATGGACGAAAGGAATGCAGTACATGTGAATGAAGAATAACAACGGGCCAGTCTTGTTACGAGTTTGTCAGCGAGGGGTTCTTTTATTTGGTTTGCAATTTCTGTTGCGACTTAATGTATTTTCTTATAACGAGGCTAGCATAGCTGCACTTGAAACTGGGTGCAGGTCAATGGCGGAGGCACAACGGCAGACATGACTGCTGTGGTGTATGAGGCTGTTTATGTGAAGGACAATGTGTCTGTTCATCCTATGCAATCTTCCAGTGAGCGTATCACTGGCCGTCTTCGTCTTATCAAGCAAGGCCCTTCACTTTTTATGGTTAGTATTCTCATGAGTTCGGCACTGCAATGAGTCTCGCAATGCTTACATGATTCCTAGAATTTTTCTTTTCGAGGCCTCATTGGCTTTCAATATTGTGTCAAAGAGTGGAAATGTGAACGTGGAACATGTAATATGTATGTGTGGGGTATGACGGGACCACAGACCTGGATTCCTTACAATGAGGGTCCACTCGCGGAGGTTAATGGAAAGTATGGGAGTGTCTATGGATCAAAGGCTTCTGGCAAAGGTGATCTTGATACGATACTTTTAAAAGGACTTGCAAGCTTCATGGGATTCAAAAATGAAGGCTGCTGTTGTGCTGTTTTTTTTGAACTTAATGATTGTTAAATGTTCTCGTTTTGTTTGGCGCAGATCGCAATTTGTATACAATCCGGGCAGTATCGGTTGCTGAAATGCGCTCTATTCGTCGGAATGCACCTTCGCTTGGCTGTCCGTACATTATTGTTGTACTTATTTCAGGTAAAATACGTGATTACTATTGTTTTAATAATTTCATCACTTAGGGAACATCATTAGGTATTTCTGCTATCACGGCTATGGTACCGAGGTTTTGGAGGATACTTTTTTATGACAGGAAATAGTCCATTTATGTATTGAGTGTCATTTTTTTGATTTTCATCGCAGGTCTGGCTTTTCCACCTCTGTACTTCCATAATGGAGGTGTACGGGAGTTTTTGGCAACTCTAAAGGAATACGCTCTGCTTGTCAGGTCTGAGGGCGTCACAAATAAGTGGCTTTAGTTTTATGTACAGAAACAATTGCTGCCTTTCTTTCCTTTTCTTCAAATTACTCTTATTCTGACCAAGAATGGAGAAGAACGCCTACAGGGTTTTGCTAGCTAGAACCTTTGCTATCATACTGTAACTTATTTTTTTCCATTTGTTTTCATAACCACGGCTCTATCAGTTTTTGACTCTAGTTTTCTTTCCGCTTTTTTCACTAAACTATTGCCCCTGTTTGTATACCTTGTTCACTTTGTAAGTCATAAAATTTCTGAGTTTCGTTTTTGGGTATTTTGTCGTGTTCTATGCGCTTTATTTCTGCAGGTCTGCTGAGGATGCCAATGTCTTCCTCGTAAATGACTTCCAGGACCCCTTACAAGTTAGTGTGGAACTGCCTTTCGTCCAACTCTATTTTGTTGATTTATTTTTTGGAATGCCTTCAACTTGTGTATTTTGCAAAGTTGGGCACGGAAATGTTCATGAAAAGACTCAATTCAAATTTGAATATGTCATTTTTGGAGAATCTGCTGGAAATGATCTGATCTTTATACGGTCTTTTCCGACAATCCATTAGTTGTATTGAGACTGAGGTTGACAAGTTGTTGCTGAATTATACCTTGCAAGGTGATAGATTTTTCCGTCAGTAAGATATTGAGACTAAAAGGATTGGCTGGTTTACTTTTCACCTCGGTATTTTCTGAGTATACTCATTCTTGTCTTTTCTTGCAGAAAAGTTTAACTGAGTTGGATTTGATGGAGGTGACACTACCTCCTGCACTTCCTCTCGCAGTTGATTCTCTCTGTGAGTTGTCTGAGGCACCTTCTCCCACAGTACCTCTTCAAGAAATTTCCAATTTCAAGTCAAACAAGGGGAGTTTGCTTCCAGAGGATCAACTGGAAAATCAACAAACTAAAAGAGTCTCGACTGGTCCCGACAATGCACCACAGGAACGATCAGAGGGGGGGCGCGAGTTGTCACTTCGCATTCTCGAGAAGTTTTCATTTGTCACGAAGATTGCCAGAGAGGCTACCAGTCATTTTCTGACACAAGGGGAAGGTCTCCTTTTGGGCACTCTGGACCCTCTGGATCCACCATCTCCACCAACCTCTAGAGTCGATACTGCGGAAAATGGTGAAAATCATTTGCAATTAAGGCAAAGTAAATCTATGGTGTTGCCTCTTGGGGCGGTCGTTGCAGCCAGTCAGGCCGATCAGGTTTGGGTTGGAGGGAGGCGTGTCGCTTTATCCAAGGCATTGGTTCCTGTGAGTTTTTTTTCTTTCCTTCTCCTTGTTGTCCAGCCTCTCATTGAGTGTTTTGCATACTATGCTCTTCGTGAGTGTGTTATGTCTTCTCTTTTCGGCCTTGGTTTGGCCAGTCATTGGATCATGTGTGATTGCATTCAACTGTTTTTTATCCAGTGAATCCGCTTTTGGTGCTCATTTAGGTGTGTTTTGAAGGTTGCAAATGGTCGATGGTTATTTGATGCTTTTGGTTTGTCTATGTTGTAGACCCACAGTATTACATCACAGTATCACCGTTACTATTACTGTTGCTGTCACAAACGTTCTTGATGAGACATGTTGAGGGTTCTTTCGAGCTGTGTGGCACCTTACGAAGTACACTATCCATCGCTGTTAGGGTTAATCACTCTAATTCGAGAGATTTTCGACCCAAAATCTCAAATAACTGTGAATAGCACTATTTGGTTAAGTGGTCCATAACAGGCGGCGCGCTTAAACATAATCTGGTGTAGTTAGTTCTAATAAAGTTTTTGCTTACAATTCACTAACTCTAATAGCGTTGGGCGGTGTACTTATGGTCCGATTTTTGTTGCTCCATGTAGCAGACGAGGGATGATGAGGCATCAACAGGAGTGGGATCATTCGAGCTTGTTGACGGGGTTCAGGTAAGTGGCAAATGTTTCACATCCTCAAACTTTCTACTGAGCAGAAGAAATAATAAATGAGCTGGACTGCTGAAAGTGTAGCACAGAAGGAACAGCTTCTACGACCATCAAACGATGTTTTTGCAGTGCATTTTAAGCAGCCATGTCCTTGGGCTCACAATGTCTTTCACCTATATTTCAAATGTATAAGCTGGTTTTTGTTGGGGACTTCGTTTAACATTTACTTTGTCATTTGGTGAAATTTAATTTAGAGCTTTTGCTTTTTTGCTGACTTACTTTTGGGAAATGGGTATGCAGCAAGAATCTCCAGCTTTGGTGTGGGCTCGTGCACGTCCACCCCCATTAGGGTTTGAAGAGGTCAGTGCCCTTAACGGTTTCCATGAAATAGTATTCCTAAAGTACACTGTGAATCGCTATTAGCATTGAGCAATATAATTGTATTTGAGGACGCGAACGGTTGTGAAAAAGCATTAAGCAAAAATAATTAGTACTAATAATGCTATTTTGTGTTCAGAGGGCAAAAAATAAGTGGGACAGAATTAGTGCTCTGAATAGCGATTCACTGTGTACAGTTGGGCAAGTTTGAATCCCAAAGTCCTTGCTCCTCCCCGGCAAGACCTGCTTAATTCTGGTGTCTGAATTGCGAATGCATGATAGTGAATCGGCTACTTTTAATTTTTAATGTCCTTGGTTGGCCTCAAGGCTTTCTGCATAAGAAATTCAGGATGTTGTCGATGCAGTTGAAGTCTTGGTAACAGGTTTTTTTTTTCTGTTTTGTATCCGCAGTGGGCAACATTTCTGGATAAAGAAGGTCGTGTGGTGGATCCTAAGTCGCTGAAACGCCGCATTTTCCATGGAGGTTGTGAACCTTCTCTTCGCAAAGAGGTAAGTAATGGCTGATGTTTTCTTATCTTTTTTCGCGTTTTCTGAAAGAGAAATTTGTGTATTGTGTTTATTTTTGACTCCTCCATTGTTATACAAAATTACCCCCTGAAGAGTTATTCACATTTGTGTGACAAGTGTCTTATTAATACATATGTCAAATCGAGGGAAACTGTCAAGCGTCTTCAGATTTTTCTCTATTGCCCCTTTTCACTTCCACCACGCAGCTAAGAGTTTCAAAACTGGTATTTTTTTTTGCAGTTGTGGAAGATATTGCTCGGTTATCAGTCTTTTACCTCCACAAGAGTGGAACGTGAGGCTGTGGCTCTGCAAAAGGCAGAGGAGTATGAGACACTCAAAGCACAATGGCAGGTGGGATTTTGCCGTTTAACCCCTTCTGCTATTCCAATTTTTCAGTCCGTAAGACAGGGAGGAAATCTAATTTTGCATTTGGATTGAGCCACTCAAGGCTTATTAGTATTTTTAAGTTCACACTATTTCAAAACTCTGGGTTTGTCTTAGTCTAGATTACAATTTACTCGTACTATCAATGTGTTAATGCGGGGGATTTTTTGTCTTCTTGGAAATCTGATCCGAAAGCAATAGCTGTGAATGAGTATCAATTGGCTTTAACATATTAATCAGAATCGCGTTTTAGAGGCATTCTTTGGCATCTGGTAGCACATTCCTAACAGGATAAAATCGTGGGGTGAAAACCCGACTAAATAGAAACGTTCTTTTGACTCTACAAACATGTTTCTATTGGACAAATTTGGTTGCCAACTGGTTGGTTAGCATGGGCAAGATGAAGGGAAATGCATTGGGTTAAACCAATAGGTATGTAGAGCGAATTCAGACTGGGTTTTTTTGGCGACTTGAAGGAAAATAAATGGAATTAGTTTGTGTTTTCCAAGTCTGAAGAGGGGAACATGAGGTTAATCGCAAATGTAGGTTTGGGTTAGTTTGTGAATTTGCACTGATTGGGTGGAATGGGCTCTGGTCAGACGGTATCGAATGAACAGGCGAAGAGGTTCGGGAAATATCGAGAAAGACGGAGCCGTGTAGATAAAGATGTGGTGAGCTGGCATTGCCTCATGCAGTTCAAGTGGATAAGGAGTGATTGGCCCATAGTGCTCTTAGGTGACGGACAAACTGACTAGGAGAGTTCCTAATTCTTTTTCTCAAAATCTTCCAAAAGTCTTTGAAGGTTTTCTCTGCTTGATTGCAGCTGAGGGAGTTTGAAGAGCCTGGATAGTAGTTGTGAGAGCTGTTTCAATGAATTGCCGATGGTGGTTGGCATACTTCTGTACTTTTGTACTTTTTTTTTTTTTCTTTATATTGATGCAAGATTGTTGGACTTTGGGGCCGTAGGTTCGCACGGACCGAATGCATCCATTTTATGCCGAAGATGACAACCCCAATGTTGACCTGCTCCGTTCCATTCTCATCACATATTCCTTCTACAACTTTGACCTCGGTTACTGCCAGGTCAGCATGATAGAATTCGTCCTTTTCTGATCCCTTCTGCAAACTTATTTGAAACTTAAAGCTTACACTCTTGTTGCATTCCTGTGTCGATCGCTTAACCATGTAAAAGATCTTCTATGTTAGAGCTTTTACAGAAGTCTCCTCCCTTTGTTTAGGAGGTCTGGGTAACTCTTTCAGAGCATTCTTTGTAACAGACAATGTGTGTAATTTCTGTTTTGCAGGGAATGAGTGATTTGTTATCTCCAATCCTGTATATAATGAAAGATGAAGCAGAGGCTTTTTGGTGTTTTACCGCCCTTATGGAGCGTATGGCTTCCAATTTCCATCTTGACCAGAATGGAATGCACTCTCAGCTTCTTTCTCTGAGGAAGGTGATTTATTTTCCTTGCCCTCTTGAAGCTTCTCTTAGGTATACCTTGTTTGCCTCTTCATAAAATATTTTTTATGGTGGTGGTCACACGGTTTGTTTCTTTTAGAATATTTCTTGCAGAGGCTATCAGAAAAGGTGTTCTAAGTAGGATCGTAAAAGCTTGGTTTTTTTTGTCATGCAGTCTTGTAGTTTGTCGAATCAAATTTTAATCTAAAGAATGGAGGTTGTGGTTGGTGGATTGCAGCTCGTACAATTGTTGGACCCTCAGTTGTACGACTACCTGCGATCTCGTGACTGTCTCAACTTTTTCTATTGCTTTCGTTGGATCCTCATCCACTTTAAACGGTAAGTCTTGTTTGATTTACGTTTTTTTTTCTGTTCAGTTTTCTGGAGTGAATTGTTTCGAAGGTCGCTTGAGAGTGATAAAAAGGAGAGTTTATTTTTAACCGAAGTTGTTGGTTTCTGTTTAACTTTCGTTAACCTATATTCTATTGCAAACTTTCTGGTGAATATACGCAGAGAATTTTCTTATGACAATGTGCTTCGACTCTGGGAAGTATTGTGGACACGACATTTGTCAGACTACTTCCATTTGTATATATGTGTAGCTGTTCTGAAGCGTCACAGGCGAAGAATTATCGATGAACAGGTGAGGCTCGCTACATTTCCTTTTCACGTAATACCTTTTCTTTTTGTATGAATTCTGGTTACCATTACGGTTACCCTTAATTCTGGAAAAACTGGTCAAATGAATTCTTTAAACTTCACACAGAATGATTTTGACTTTTTTCCCATTCATTATTGTATACTGGGGGGCAATTTCCGACTTCTTTTTTCCTTAGGTTTGTCGAGCTTAGGAATTTCCTGGTGAATTTTACTGGGCTTTTTGCGGAGGAGACTCTACATTTATATATTTACCAGCCTTTGGGCATAAAATCCCCATTTTCCCACCTGGATTTGCATTTTCTTCGCTTATTTTTGTTTCTGAAAATGTTCGCAAAATTTTGCATTAAGTTTCTGCAAAAATCATTTGTTATGAGGCTTGAACGTGCCCGGTAATTTTCTTAGTGGAAGTATTATTTTGTGGTCCTGAATCAAAGCCTAAATCAAGCCTAGTTTTGGTGTGTAGATGGAGTTTGACACTCTGTTAAAGTTCATAAATGAATTGAGTGGCCATATTGAACTGGAGTCTACATTGAGAGACGCCGAGGCTCTTTGTGTACATGCTGGTGAGAGAGGAATCGCCTGTCTCCCTCCTCCTCCTCATCCGGTTTCTCCCCTTTCTCGTCCCCCGACTTCTCCGGTTATTTGAGAGGAACCCGATTTTCTGATTCCAATGTATGTCACGAGGAAGCTTTTAGATTTTTTATTTTGTATCTTAAGGAATGGGACATTTTGGTGATAATAGGGGTGTTACTTGAATCGGCCTTCGATCTATTTGTTAAGTTTGGGACAGAAGTGGAAAGGGAGGGAAAGAGGGAGAGGAAGTTAGTGATATTAGTTTTTCCTTTAGTGAATTCCTTTAAGTGATTTAGTGACTAAACGGGATGAGAAACCCTTCAAACATTCACGACATACATGGATCGAATCAGAGTAGATATTTCGATGATTAAGTTTTTTTTCTTCTTTCCCTTTGTCTTTTTGTGAAGAGATGTATATAAGGTCTTAATTTCGGTATACGCACCAAGTTTAATTACTCTTTGTCAGTAGACTTAGACAAGACAAATATCATTTTCCGAGATCGGTTGTACATATTGCCATAGAAAGCTTGTGAGTGGGAGAGAGAGAGAGAGGGAGAAAGAGAGATATTTTTACCAACGACCCAAAGAGGGAACGTTTAATCAGTTACTTGTTCAGTAACTGGTAATGTTGTAGGATGTATTTCAGAAATTTGATGAATTCAGATAATCACTTTGACGGCAGGACTAATGTTTGGATGGTTTAAATTTGAACAGGCAATGAAAAGCCAGATTTTACCATATTGTGTGAAGCTTTTCCAGGCTTTCACTACTGGAGGCTGCTAGAATTTTCTTTAGTCTTTTTACTAATTTTCTGTACTTCATGGAAAAGAGTATGCATGTGTAAGATTATCCAGAGAGACGTGAACTTCCCTTCTTTTGATCTGTGTTCGTGCCCTAAAATTCACACTTGTTTTGGCAAGTTACGAATGCTACTAACTAATGAATAGTATGTGAAAAACACGAATCAGCAATAATGTTGAGGATGTTTGTGATGTTGCCAGAGAAAGTACAATGTGATGAATAACTTTTGAATGCGGTATTCGGCACAATGGAAACGTACACGTAAACTCACAACCAAACTATTTTTTTGACGGCAGCTAATCAGATTTACATTTGTAACTCCAACCACGGAGACACAAATCTTCTATACATTTAGAGATAAAAAAACAAAAAAAAAATAACGAAATCAAATGAAAACAAAATGTTGGAAGTCCGTTATCTCAAATGAGACGAGCTTGCTACATTACTCTGTTAGGGGTTTTTCAAAACGGCACACATTAAACAAGGAAGTAGGTAATCAGAAAAATACAAAATAACGTGCATGTGCATTTGCTGCAGGCCGCGCCAGTGGAGGCGCCGAGCGCGGTGAAGGGAGGGCGTAGCCGGCCCCATAAAGTTTGCAATACTGGCCTACGGCTTCCCCCCCCCCCCCTCCCCCCTCCCGGGAGGTGCTCGCTTTTTTGGCCCCGAAGGTTATACCTGCGCTTTTCTCCAAATAGATGTGGCTGATATGCTTCGCACTTTTGGATCTCCTTTTAAGGTTTTTTAAGGGTTTTTCAGGGCTTTTCAAGTGCTTTTGAGGGTTTACAACGTGCCTCCTCTTTATAGGGCGCGTGGCGCAGTGACGACGTAGTCCGTGCTTCTCTGCCTCCCCCTGGCGCGGCCTCCGGCGGACGCACGTGGTAGCACCGGGCCCAAAGGGGGGGGGGCTTAAAAGGAGAGCAAGAAAAAGCACAGGACTGGTTTTTGGAGGGTGTGACCCGGCGTAAGCGCCGCGGCCCCCCCTTCAGATCTTCGGGGCCGGGGTGCATAGCGCACCTCGGTGCTAGTCTTCAAAATAGCAACTAAAGGTGGAAATTGACGAGGAACGTCGCCAAAAACATCGACAACGAGGCGGGTGGAAAAGTGGTCTGAAAAAGAGACTCGCATTAGAGATAGAAACTTAAAAACAGAAAAAAAAGAAAAATCAAAAAGTTTGAGAAGCACTGAATCTTTGCATCCATGAAGAGTCATGAAATAGTGTTTCTAGTTCAACACTGCCCACGTTTCACCCTACCTCTCCACATCGCCCCCATATTCCCATCACCCTCTCCTGATATCGCCTCCCCCTATCGCCCCCTCCCCCTCCGTCTCCTACACTATCCCTCTCTCTCCATCCCACTTAATTCCCCATTTACCTCCTCGATTCACTTCTCTCTCTCCTCACCACGCCTTCTTCCTTGATGACGATCGGCACTGATCGATCCCCCGCCCAGCTGATCTGATTCGCCTCCCTCCCTCTTCCTTCGATCTGATCTTTTGCACCGGATCCGGCAACGCCATTGGCTACGCCGATCCTCCCTTCCCCTCCCCTCTCTCCTCTCCCTCCCTCCTCCCCGACATTTAGGTCCCCCCTCCCTCCCTCCTCCCTTCCCCTTGACCCACTCAAGGTTCATAATTAGTGTGGATAACAAGGTTTACCAGCGTCTATACTGTACGGATTTTTGAGAGCTATTACAAATTTTAAAAGGGAATTGCTAATCGCAGAGACGATTTTTGCTGCGCGCAGATAGTTGTCAGAAATTGTACATTTGAAGTACAGTTCTGTACAAGGTACGAACCTTTAAGTTCAGATTAGACGGTCAGCCCTAATTCCTAATTAGAGTAATCGATTTCTTCCAAAATTTCCAAATTCCCAATTAGCGTACACCACGCTAAATAATAGTATACGCTAATCAAACCTACACGCTAATAGCGATTGGCGGTGTACCTGCGCGCAGCAAAAACTGTCTCTGCGATTAGCAATTCCCATTTTAAAATACTGTACTTCAAATAGTTGGCGCGCGGTCCTTCCCAACGGAATCACGGACAGCTGTTGAACTCTGACTCGTTAGCGTCGTATGGATATTTATACCGACGGTCTGAACTCGATTCCGATGTTTATAGGCGGACCGGTATTCGACACTCGATACTCGATACTCGTCACGGAAGTCGCTACAATGTTCGTCGCGTTTCAATTGAAAGGCTGCACACATGTGAAGGTACTCTAAATGTTACGTACTTTATTTTTCGGGAAAGGCTGCTGTTCACATCGCATACGACAATGTTTGAAAATGAACAGATGAACCATAGTTCAAAAGTAGGCGTTTGTATGGTGGGCCTTTGGTAGGCGCACAAAACTCGCGCAGAGTAGGCATACTGTATGTGTGTGCGTTTGTGCACACTTTTGTACGAACGTACGAATCTGACGTATGATCATATTAAGCTCACGCCGCTGGACGAAATTTTCAGCGAACTGACACAGCCTAGGATGAGTTGTGTTATGGGCTTTTCATGTGAATTTCTTAGATCGCTACTCTGATCTTCGACCGTCCGATCGTCCGAATCTGACGGTTTAAATATAAAATACCTCAAAACTCACAGATTTTTTTTTTTGTCCGAATGTTTTTCAAAATTTAGACATGACGTTTAAAATTCTCTATCGATCGATGTGCAACTCAACCCTGTTAGTATATTTTTTTTTCATTTTGCGACCAATATTATATGGGTATTAATGCCATATTGTATGTTTTGCATACAATAGGCATATTGTATGGGCCTACTTTCACCTACTTTTGAACTATGAGTTGAAGTGTTGAACCCTGCGGACCTCACAACGTCGAAAACCACGCCTCGTTAACTCGTTAGGGAAGGTCCCCAACCTAGACCGCACCAAAAAGTATCATCAGTAAAAAAAAGTTTCCCGTCGAGTTCCGCGACAATTCAATTTGACCGCTACGATTGGCTCCCGCCCTGTACGGCCGCTCAGATCGTTCTTCCACTCGCCACGTAGGACAAGTAATCGCCAATGTCCTCTCCGACTTGTCTTGAGTTAAATCCTCCGAACGGTCGTCCGCCGCCGCCGCCAAATATTGCCGGAAAATCGAATTGCCGCGAAGGGATCGGCGGCTATTTTCACTGCGCGCCACGAACCACCACCGTACGATCCGACCGTCGATTATTAATAACTCCGTACGAGATCGAAGGCGTCGCACAAATGCAATTTCACACGTGTCGGAATGAAATCTCACGCGAACTAAACTAGACGACTCTCTTCTCTTCTCCTCGGAGGTCCATGGGTCTTCTTTCAGGAGGAGCTCTTGACACGTGAGAAAGAGGAGGGGAGAGAGAGAGAGGAGGAGAATGGCTGAGGGTTGGTCTCAAGCGGAATTTACGGACAGTTTAACTGAGAAAGTGTGGGGCGGTTCTATGCTGTCCGGAGAAGAACCGCCGCAGGAGGGAAGCCGTACATATGGAGAGAGGGAATTTTTGGGCGGGAATTATGCGGCTGGAGATGTACGGACGGGATCTCCCTTTGAAAACTTTTATCCAATGGGGATCCACAGAGGTACACTCAAATTACGCGCCAAGTGTTTTTTTTTTTTTTTTTTTTTTTTCTCTCCCTTTTTTTTTTTTTTTTTTTAGGCGAAAGCGTTTATTACCGCCATGTCCAAAGGATCTCCGGGCAGCACATATCTTTTAGGGGCAGAAAATTTAACGATCGAAAATTATTTTAAAAGGATCGAAAAATTTTCCGGGCTGCCCGGACCGTGGCTAAAAATTCCGAGCAGCGCCGCTTGGGCCATGGCCGCCTCGGTGAACGGAATTTCGGGGCTTTTTGGGAGATGGGACCCCTCTTTAGACCCGGTAATTGTGGAAATGGCACAACATTTCTGGTAAGGAAATTGAGATTTTTTTTTGGATGATCTCTGGATTTTCTGGGGTATTTTGCAACTTTTTGGAGATGTTCCTCTTTAACCCATTGTGGAAATGGCAAAAAAATTGGCACGGAAAAAGGGATTTTTTTTGGATTTTTTTTGGATTTCTTTAGATATTTTCTGGATTTATTTTAGATCTGTTTTGGATTTATTTTGGATTTGTTTTGGATTTTTTTTGGATTGCTTTGGATTTTTGCTGGATTTTTTTTTTTTTTTTTTTTTTTTTTTTTTTTGTTTTTTTTTTGTTTTTTTTGGGTTTTTTTTTGGTTTTTTGTGTTTTTTTTGTTTTTTGTTTTTTTTTTTTTTTTTTTTTTTTTTTTTTTTTGTTTTTTTTTTTTTTTTTTTTTCTTTCTCTCCCTTTCTTTTTTTTTAGTATGCATTGTGTTCGAAGAGTGAGACATTGCGGATCCGTACGAATCGTTTTGAGAATTGTGAGCCGTAAGATTTTAAATCGAATAAAACGAAAAAAACGAGCTGGCGAATTATAAATGATAAAAAAATTCGGCGATGATTTGGCGCAGATAGGGGGGACTGACATTCAATGAACTAAAGGGAGGGAGAGAGAGAGGGAAGAGAGAGGGAGAGGGGAAGGAGGGGGGACAACAGAGAAAGGGGGGCGGAGAGGGCGGAGAGTGGGGAGAGGGGTGAGAGGAGGGAGAGTGGGGAGAGGGGGGAGGAGGGGGAGAGGGAGGAGATGGGGGAGATAGGGGAGAGGGGGGCAGTGAGAGGCCGAGGGAAGAGGGAGAGGGGGGGAAGAGAGGGAGAGGGAGGGAGATGGGGATAGGGAGGGGGAGAGGGAGCGAGAGAGAAAGAAGGGGAGATGAAGAGAGAGTGGGCGAGGGAAGGGAAGAGGGAGAGGGAGGGGAATGGGGAGGAAGAAGGGAAGAGGGAGAGTACGAGGGAGATGGAGAGGGAAGAGAGAATTATCATTTTCTCTTCTTTTATTTTTCTTCTTGTCTTTCGTTGTGAGCCGATTGTCTTCTAGATGCTTTTGATTTTTTTAACCCTATTTAGTTCGTTTTTATCATACCCAGTTTTTTTTTCCTAAACCCTTAGATGCAAAGAGGGATATTTTTTCCCCTTTTTTTCCTCCCTTAATTTAAATTATAGCATGAGAATTGAACCCTCCCAAAACCATTTGAAAAACCATTTGACAAAATTTCTAGAGCTTTAATAAAAGAATGTTGGTTTTTTTTTTTTTTCTACTTTTCTAGTCCTTTTAGCCAATCATTGCAAATTTTTTTTGAGTTTCGTAATTTTTTTTCTCGAATTCCCTGTTTTGTAAATAGCGCGCACTAAATGTTTCATACGAAATCCTAGTGATATAATCATACTAATTGTAAATTAGACTTGCATTACATTTTGTGTCTCTTTAATTTAACTTTTAGAATTCCTGGTGGCAAAATTTATTTTAGAAATGAAATTAAAACCGGGATTTCGTAATTTCAGTTTAGCTAATGACTCGTCACAAAATGCCGTGTGACGTGAAAATCTTTATTACAATTCATCGCATCGAAAGGAGGATCTTTCTTTTAAATGGATAGGGATCTTGTAAACTTTGTTTGTCTTTTGCGAATTTCTTTTTCTCACCAACCCTTGTGGCCTTTTCTTCCACTTGCTCCCTATCCATCTCCCCTTCCCTCCTTCTTGCTAACACCTACCCTTGTTTCCCGCTGGCTTCTCTCCTTCCTTCCCTTTCCTTTCCCCCATCTCCTCCTCTCTCTCTCTCTCGTTGTCTCCTCTTCCTTTCCCCCTCTTTCCTCTCTCTCTCTCCCATTACTCCTCGTTTCACTTGCTGTCCACTCTCTCTCCCCCCGTGGCCCCTTCCCCTACTTAGCCCTCTCTCTTTTTTACTTCTCTCCAGTTGCCTCCCTCCCACTATCCCCCTGTCCCTTCTTCCCCTTCTTTCTCACCCACTATCCCCTTCCCCCGTGTTGGCCTATCTTCCCCTCTCCCTCTCCCTCCTCCCCCGGCTCTCTTGCTGGCCTTCCTTATTTCCCGTCTCCCTCTCCCCCCCCGTCTCGTGTTGGCCCCTCTTCCCCTCTCCCTCCCTCCGCCCCCTCTAGTATTGGCCGATCTTCCCTTTTCCATCTCTCTCGCCCCCCCCTCCTCCCCCTCAGGGTCGCCTATCTCCCCCCTGCCAGGAGGGAGGGCGGCAAAGAGGGAGAGGGAGGTAGAGAGGGAGGGCAGCCTCTCACTTTATGTTAGAATTTGCATATTTAGTTAATTTGAACATTTTTCTTTCTTAGCTAATTTGGACATTTTTTATTTTGTTTTAGTTTATTTGAACATTTTTTTGTTTTTTTTAGTTAATTCAAACATTTTTTTTTTTTTTTAGTTAATTTGAACAAAAAAATCCAAAATTTAAGTTAGTCGGTTTTTTGTTTTTTTTGGTCAATTCAAACAAAAATAGAAAAAAAATATATTAGAAAAAATAGTTTGACAAGTTAGTACAGAAGTCACTAAAAAACTTAATCGTGAAAAAAGAAAACAAAAACGCAAGTTTTGGATGGACGTCACGGAAATAGACGTGATGTGACATCACCGTAAAATAAAGATAGTAGAACCATGTCAGCAATACTCCAATATTAACTAAACTTACATATAAATATTGACTTTTTTTTTAATCGGGTGGAGAAAATGAACGTATATCCTCCATTTGTAATTGAAATTTCAAACTATACTAATTACAGATGTTTACTCCTTGGATCTCCTTTTCCTCCTTACATAGACCCGAGATTTAAATGGAATAATAAAAAAGTGGGCGATAGTTGCATCTGCCTAACTGCTGAGGTCACCCACTAACCTATGCTGACATCACTAACCAAATTACGCTGACGTCACTAACCAATCTATACTGACGTCACTAATCAAGACATGCTGACGTCACTAACTAAGCTAGCAGGTCACGATGACGTGATTTAAAATAGACATCCCTGCGGGCCGCGGGCAGATAATGGGAACGATGAGAGTGACATTGGTCACGCCGAGTCCACAGGCCTCACAGGAGACTTTGGAGGCATCAATTTTTCCTCTCTTCTCCCTCGCTTTAGTGAACCGGAAATCCCAAAACCTCCATCCAGTGGTCCAGAAGAAGGTCTTCTCCCTTTACTTCCCAACGAATCGACAGGTCGTCCACTTTTGCAAGGAAGTCCCTTCCTCAGGTACAGGCTTGTCCACCTTCAATATGAAACGAAACCATCTTGAATGCCATTTTTTTATTTTATTTACGTGAGTTTGAGAGTGACGCTTAAACCTTGAAATTATCTTAAACGGATTTATAAATTCATGCGATTTTGAGTGTCATTTTAAGGTTTGAAATCTGATAAGCAGATGTGAATTTACGCAATTGAGTGTCATTTTAACTTCAAAATCTTGTAGTCCGATTATAATTTTATGAGATCTTGGGTATCGCTTCAATTTTGCAGTCTTATGATTTTATCCAAGTTTGAGAGTGTCGCGTAAGTTTAAAATCTCATAAACGCATTACAATTTTATGCAATCCTGAGAGTGTCGGTAAGTTTTTGAAATCTTTTAAACGGAGCATAAATTTATGCGATTTCGAGAATGTTTCAAGCTTTGGAATCTGATAAACAGATGCGAATACACACAATTTCGAGTGTCGCTTCTATTTCCAAATCTAGTAAATGGATTATGATATTATGCAATTCTGAGAGCGTCGCTTAATGTTTGAAATAATTATGATTTAGAACGAGTTTGAGTGTCATTTTGAATTTTCAAATCTCACAAACGGATTATGATTTTATGCGATTTTAAGAGTGTCTCTCAATTTTAAACTCTAATAAGCAGACGTGAAGATGCGCAATTTTGAGTGTCAGTTGATGTTTGAAATCTAAAACAAAGATAATGTAATTACAGATTTTAAGGTTGTCACTTCTATTTTCAATTGTAACAAGATTTTGATATTATGTTTAAAAGCTTATGATTTTCTGCAATATTGAGGGTGTGCCTAAGTTTTAAAATCATTTAGGTTATGAATTAATGCGATTTTCAGAGTGTTGCTTTAAGTTTGAAATGTGATAAACGGATGTAAATTTACGCAATTCTGAGTGTCACTTAAATTCTGAAGTCTTAAAACGGATTATGAATTTATGAGATTTTAAGAGCATTGCTTTCATTTTAAAATTTAGCAAGAAGATAACAATTTTATACGAGTTTGAGTGTCACTTAAATGTCGAAATCTAACGAGCACATTATGATTTTATGCAAGTTTGGGAGTGTCACTTGAATTCCAAAATCTCATAAAATGTCTATTGCTTTTATCCAATCTTGAGAGTTTCACTTAAATTTTGAAATCTCATCATCGATTCACGGAAGCTAGCTCGTGTTGCAGAGACACAGAATTGCAAGATCAGAGTTGGAGCTCAAACCTGCCAGCTGTCCAAAGCCTACGAGCCAGCTCCAGCAATGAGCCACGTCATCATTTGGCTTCTTCTGAGACTTCACTTTCGGCTGGTTCTGAATGGGCGGTACCGTCTGCCTGGGAAAGTGGCCGAAAAGCCGTACCCCAAGGTGCTTTACATACTTGTTCCAGTGTATGAGAGATTATGAGACATTGAAGTAAGAAAAAAAACGATGTATTTCTGACATTCGTAACCCAAGCTTTGGTAACTTTCTCTTGTCAAAAACTAAGAAAAAGTTGTTCTCAAAACCTCATCATAAATAATGCACGTAGCCTTTTTTAAGAACTGTTTTTTCTGTTTTTTTTTACCTGAACATCTTCGTGGTTGTTTATCCAAGACGATGGGATAACCCTGATATTTTAAAAAGCCATAAAGATAAAGATAATGATAAAGAGAAAGAGAAAGAGAAAGATAGAAAGAGAAAGAAAAAGATACAAAGAGAAAAGAGATAGAGAAAGAGAAAGAGAAAGAGAAAGAGAAAAAGATAAAAGAGAAAGATAATAGATAATAGATAAGATAATAGATAAAACATACAAGATAGAACGTGCAAGATAGAAGATAAAAGAAAGATAATAGATAATAGATAACAGATAGCAGATAACAGATAACAACAGATAACAACAGATAACAAATAACAGATAAAAGATAAAACATAAAAGATAAGAGATAAGGTAAAGATTAAAATAAAGATAAAAATAAAGATAAAGATAAAAATAAAAATAAAGATAGATTTTAATGTTTTCTAGTTTTTTGAATCTTACAGCTCCCATTTATGACTTCTTGCAGTAACCATGAAGAGGAGGAGAACCTCCGAAAGGAAGAGACCCGCAAACAGTACCTCGCAATTTCGAGGCGTCACACACCATATCCGTACTGGTCGGTGGGAGGCACACATCTGGTGAGAACTGGTACGAAGGGAAGAAAGATAATAAAATATATCAAAACAAGCGATGGTAAACCACCTGAGTAAATGGAAACAAAAGAAAGGAAAAGCCAAACGAAACTGAAAAAACTAACACAGAATTAAACAAACCAAAAATGAACAACAGTGCAACAGAAACTAAATGAGAAGAAAGGGAGATGGGAAGAAAGAAAGAAAGAAAGGAAGAGAGGAAAGAAAGTTTCACAGAGGGATAACACCTAGGAGAAATTAAAACCACAAATCCCAAAATCGAATTGGAGGAAATGGAAAACAGTGAGAAGCACTTTGGCATGTAATATAAGTGAAATTTATATAAAAAGGAATATAGCGAAGTATAAAATTTTAATATCAGTGAGGTACATGTCTTAAGTATAGATAAGAAGGTAAGAAAGTGATATTCTTCACGAATGGATGATAACTGCAAAAGAAACAATGTTGCGAGAGTTCGGAAGTACGGATGAAAGGGTTTTCTGGGGAAATTAAGGACATACCCATGTCACAATCCAGTTTGGAGGAAAGAGAAGACCGGGAAACATTTGAGCAGGAATCATAAGCAAGGATTTCTACAAAAATAGAATAACAAACAGAGGAAAAATCGTGTCCTAGGGGAATGTCATAGGATTAACCAAATTACTAATGGCAAACTTTTTGGGTTTTAACCCTACTTAAGGTTTTTTCCTGCAGGGAAAACAGTCGCCAACTTTATTTGGGCGGTTTTGATAGTGGTGAGTTTTTCAAATAGATTCAGGTTTTTATGAAAGAAATAAAATCCTCGTTTGCACCTAAAATGGTAATATTAGAAAGAGAGTGCCAAAATTATAACTGCCTGGATATTTTTCAAAAAAAGACTGCATTAAAAAAACTGAATTCAAGGAAGCATGCATTTTTGAGAAGATTTTCTCACCCTTATGTGCGGTAAAGAGGAAGTGAAAGACCGGAAAACAAAAATGTTTGGCAAAGGTCATTGAAATTTACAACATTTCAAGATTTAACAAACAGAATATTCTCAGCTCTTGAGGTATTTTAAGAGCCATGTGAATATTGGCAGTACTGAGGAAGACTGTAAATACTTTAAGGAGGTTTTAATTGGAAACACAACTTTTTATCAAAGTCAGATCTAGAAATCCGTTCGGCTGCAACCATTCTCTCATTTGATTTAGAAAAACAATCAAACATTCGATACGTCTAAAAATAGAAAAATCTATTCCTTAGGCAACGTTTTTGCATTATCAAACTTTTTATCTACATTTAAACTGTTCCTTGAACAGCGTCTTCAAAAAATAGCTGCCTCTTTCATTTGAAACTTAGGGTGTTTTCCTGCGAGTAAAGAGGATCCCTAAAATCTGCATTTTCTCTTTTGAATGGACCAGAGGAACATGCTGCAGTGGCTTACGACATCGCAGCAATCAAATGCAGGTATGACTAAAGGCCTAATTAAAATAGAAAAGGATCATTGTATTCCATTATTTGCAGCTGGTTGCAAAAAAAAGGAAGTTTACCAGTGCTAAAAGGTTTCTCCACCAGGGGGATTTGACTAACAATTGACAAAAAGCCTCATTTCAAGCGTCTAATATATTGTGTTATAACAGAGGACCGGATGCACAGACTAACCTTCCAATCAGCAACTACGAGTCCCAAATTACCAATATTGGTAAGTTGCCGATTCACCACAAATCTCCATTTTATGCCTTTGAAATGAAGATAAGTAGCCAGTGAGCTGTTGTTGAAGTGTGTATAGAGCGACAATGCCGGTATCCAAATTAAACATCCTCACAATGGTATAGTACTTAGTATTCCGTCAAAACAGATACTGGAGTACACCATAAACCATAATGTACTGACACCAAATGATGGGGGTCAAACTATCTTACAACTTAAGCTCCTTTCCCAATTATGGAAAAAAAAAAGGGGAAAAAAAGGAAGGAAAAAAAAAAAAAGGTTTCAATTTTAACTCCACAGTCGTAGTAAGTGATAAAACCATCGCTCTTCACTGTTTTGTTTCAAAAGCAACTTGAGCCTCTAGCTATAGAAAAGAAAAATACAACAGGCAGCCTTCCTTATCCCCAAAAAGGTGAAAGCAATTTTTTTTTGAAGAAGCACACTTGTAGTAGCTATGTTATGGTGTACTTTAAGAACTTAATATCATTGTCGATCATAAAATTTGACGTTTAATGTCTTTGGTCATTATACAAACACCATATCACATTGTATCAACAAATACTCACAAACGGGTCGGTATTCAAAAGTAACTACTGATGACTTAGGAAGCATATATTGGTACCACTGTGTCTTCATTGCTGATCCACACCAATGCTGGATTAAAACTCCCATGCTAGGTGCCTACACAGTAAAATCCTAAACCTACTTAGTGATCAGCTTGAAAATGGGAAAAAAAAAAAAGTTAATTTTGTACTTGTACACTTTCCAAAAAAAAAAAACTATGTAAGGAATGCTGATTGTACAATTCAAACTATCGCGGTGACTTCTGAATTGTGTAGAAGCGGTTTCCAAAGAGGAACTAGTGATGTCACTGCGACGTCACAGCAAAGGATTTTCGAGAGGGACCTCTCAATATCGAGGAGTGACAAAGCACCAAAAGGTAAATGGTAGTTTAACACAAGGGAATGTAATTTAAGTAAACCGATGCTCTTCACTTTTGTGTAATCCACAAAGCCCTCCCTGTTATTGCTTATTAGGGTTGTCGTATCATCAATGTTGTTAGTAGCTCAAGGAAACTCGAGGCAGATATCTTTCTGCATAAAATTATTATTTTATGGTTTGGGATGCAGGGAAAATGGGAAGCTAGAATTGGGCAATTACAAGGGAAAAAGTACATGTACCTTGGACTCTACGACACTGAAGAGGAAGCAGCCAGAGCATATGACCGAGAAGCTATAAGGTATATAAACTCCAGTTTTCGGTTACTTTCTACTTTTTCCTAAAATTTATAGTACAGTGGTTTCTTTGCTTGTTGGCCTATGTTAACCCTCATAGTAAATTATCCAAGATAGGCTCCTCAGTTTGGACAAAAAAAATGCTTTATACCTTGTCCATTCAAGGTGCAAGTAAGACAAAAAGCTGTTTTTCTGTAGTAAAAATAATGATGTCGTGAAAACCCATGTTTTATGCAGGCAAAAAGGGGCGCATGCAGTCACCAACTTCGACATATCTGTGGTGAGAACTGATGTCACCCAACCAATACCCCGGCAGCGTTGTAACTTATTTTTGACCATAGATTTTCAAGAAAGCATGCTTTCAAATGGGAACTCAACGATTCTGTTGTAGCCAGCTGTGTCTAATGAGATGATGTCTTTACCTGTACAAAACACAAAAATCTGTGCAATACCGCCCATACCCAGTTTGTCGGATATATAGCGTTGAAATCCTATAAATGTTTCGGACCTAATAAGCCCCTCCTCTTCAAGCTTGCAGTATGCAAACAGTACGTCCGACCGCCGACAGCCTCAACAATCGCTCTCTCTTCTTCCAGAGATTGGTTTTCCTTCGACGCCTGAAGTCCTCACAACACAAAACGTACAATCGATCATACAGAAGCCTAATACAGAAAAAAACACAGAATTTCAACAGCATTCCTGGATACCTGTCGCTCAGTCCACGAAGACGCATCAAGAAACTACCGAGTCTGAGAGTGTTTCCATGGGAACAAATGACTGGCAGTTCTCTCCTCCTTCTGCTAGCTCTTGGCCTGTACCAACGGGGACAAAGAATAATAACGAGCCTTTTCAGACAGAGGATATGGAGACATTGCTAGGAAATATTCTGCAACAAGATAGGTCCGGGAACCATACATCTCAACATTTTCTCGAGAGAGAGACGCAACAGCCAGAGATGAGAAGGCATCATTCATTCCAAGAGAGAAGCTTGCCTAGTTTAACTGCACCCTCTACAGGTTATGGTCTTGTGTCGTCTCCAAGAGCACTTCCTGGCTCCTTGGGAGAGTGGCCAATTTCTTCTGGAATAGGGTTACAGGAGTTGTACAGTCCGTCTTCACAATCCCTAGGAGTTCAACCTGATATGGTTGCAACAGCAGCCCAAAATTTAGAACAGCAGGAAACTTTACACCAGGATATGAGGATACACAGTGAATCTTCCTCACAAGTTTTGCAAAACAGACATCAATGGACACATCGATCTGGTCTAGAACTGCAGTTCTTGGAAGGGACGCCGATAAAGAGAGAAGATTTTAAGACTTATGTTACCCAGGACGATGCCTCATTTTATGACACAAAGAGAGGGATAGCTGCTCACCGACGTCAACTTCGGAAGCAAAGATTGCACCATTCGACAGATGTAGAAGAAGGCAGGACAAAGAAGGTTGGATCTCCATTAAAAAGAAATGCTTCATCTCCATGAAGCAATGAGAAATTGAGGATGCATTAGCTTTGGTAACAGGCTGAATTGGAAGTCCATCCAATGTCTGATGATAGCGCTAGTGCTAGTTTTGCAGGTTTTGTGTAAGGTTTGGAGCCGTCAACTTTCTTTGCACATATGTACAATAGTTGCTGAATAAAATAAGTTTTTTGTGCCATAAAATGTATGTACTTCAATATTTATGGATACTCTGAGACGCTGGCCAATGTAAAGTCTCTGCACAAATCTAGTGTAGAATTATCCTGATGAGAAAACCACTAATTGCCACATGCTGTTGTAGCTCTAGCATAACATGGTTTTTGTCCGATAATTGGATGTGCTTAGATATTTATGGATATTCTGAGATGCCGACCAATGTCTGCAAAACTAGTGTCAAACTATGCCTGACAAGAAAATCACTACCATAACTGCCGCGTGCTGTTGTAGTTTCAGAATAACAGTCAAAGCTGATGGTGGTTGGGCGTGGTTCAACACTTGGCCCAAACAACCTCCCAAAAAGCTACGGTTTGGTCAAAAGAAAGTTCATTAGCAGAACTAACAATTATATAGTAAACAAAAATGCAGCTCTTGTTTATGTTTTTTGCTAAGTGATTGTATCCTTCTTCAAAATGCACAATACAGTCTCCATCTTGCGGACACCAATTTCGTCAACACAAAAAAATTTACGAGCCTTTTTTATGAAGCTCTGAAAGCACCAAAAGGCATTTGAATCATCGTAAAACAAAGCTGCAAATAGTGACAACAGATCACTCAGAACCCGAAGTGAAACTGAATCCGAGGAAAGGGGAGAAGATGCACTTAAAAGAAGGGATCCTAGGATGCCTTCTATACCTGCCTCGGAATTTGAAGGAGGAAGACGGAGCAGCAAAAGGATATAAGAGAGACAAGTGAACAATAAACTTACCAAACTGTTGCATCCCGATGAACCTCAAACTTACTTTGAAGCTGTAAACAGTCAAGAGAGTGACAGATGGATTAATGCTGTTAATGAAGAGATGGCCTCAATAATGGAAGCAAAAACCTATACCTTGACAGTTGACCTATCTCTGGATCAAGTAGAGCATAAGCTTCCAGAAGTAAGAGTTGCATGATGCCTTCATTTTGCTTCCAAATGTGAAGCAGCCCCACTTCTAATGCCAGAGCCTCGACTTCTTCTGTGAATGTGGGTTCTTGAGATGAGTATGGAACCAGCTAAACACTGTGAACTTTCTGGCTCCTCTGAAACCTCCGGAACTGCATTGAGAGATTCTCCGTCGTTGGTATTTGCACTTTTGCTTCAACCAATACCGACCCATTATAATTGTCTCCGCTTACAAGGTCTTCAGGCGTATCACTTGCAGAAGAAGATCGCAAAGGGGATCTCCACTGCTGTGGAAACCTTGTTTGTTCCATCTGGTCCTTTTGGAAGTCGTCATTTGATGCTTCCCTCTCCTGAAGTTTCCTAGCTTCTTCCTGAACCCTTTGTAGCTTTCACGCTTTCATGCTGGCTTCCTCTTAAGCCCTGTTAAGTGGATGTGCAATTATATCTATATATAAACTTGTATTCGTGTGATCTTACCTCCAAATATAACCGCTTATCTACTGGCACTCCCTTTTTTTCTAATGGTTTTACTCGGATGAGTTCCAAAGGATATGAATTTTCACTGTTGGATGTACCCCCCACATTATCTATTTCTTCCGTCGGGCATCTCTCTATAGTGCACAAAAAACCTGTCTGGATAATATGTCAGCCCTGCCGCTAATAAAAGTGCAAGCATTGCCCGAAAACGTCCCTGATGGATCCGCCAAAAACCTATCCAAAGAAGCATACATGCACTTGAGCCTTGTTGAATGCAACATTTGTATCCACACATAACTACAAGTGTCATTGCTACGCTTTAAGTTATGTTCAGCTTATTCTCACGTACATTATTCTGGTCATGTTTTGGTCATCTTCTGGTCATGTTACGCGATTTTGACCAAATTTCGGGTAACATGACCAAAAGATGGAAAGTAAGAGACTTTGTCAACTGGTTAGTATGCTTTCTTAATTTCTCCCTAAACCTCAGGTTTAACCGGTGAGTTTTCTGAGTCCATTCTTCTTGCGATTCTCCTAAAATCATGTTCACATCACCAACTTGCTTCAAAAGCTTGACCATTTGTGACTAACAGTTGGGCTTCGTCTTTTGATTGCTGCTCCACCAAACCCCCCACATGCTTTAAAACCTCATCCATACTCTCCATGTGCAACAAAAAATAGCCTTGCAAAAGTCGCTGGGCTCACAGTTCTGTCCGGAAATTTCTCCGCAAATCTGCCAGCTTCCTCTACAGAAGACTGAGGATAAAAGCGTCGAAACATGTACTGTGATTGGCTGTGAGTAGCAAGCTCCAAATACACTCGGACATCCACACGGCCGGGTCGAATAAGGGCAGGATCCAGTTTCTCAAGGTGGTCGGTGGTCATCACCAAAATCCGTCCCTCTTGTGCGGAAATCCCATCGATTGCGTTAAAGCAGTCCCCAGAACAAAAGATTGTTTTTCTTTTCCTTTCCGTCCATTCGCTGAGTGAATATCGCAACGACATCCTCCAGCACTATAATGCTGCAAGAGGTTCCTCGGCACATGGCAGAAATTATCTGTTGATCACAACTGAAAAACAACCTGTTGATCACAACCGAAAAACAACAATGTTGTAACTTGGTATAAATTTTTGATTGCCCTGATGTTTTCACAAACGTATCCAGCGACAATTAAATAAGTTTCCCTGGGGAAGTTCTACAAGAACTTAAAAAGGAGTTGGAACTGTTTGGCTGTTCTTCTCACAATGACTACCAGCTATGTTCTAAAACCATGGAAAAAAAAATCTGAAAAAATCTTAACCAAAATGGCTCCCGAAATGCTTATCTACAGAGAAATAAACAGTTGCTTAGTTTTCGAAACCGATAACATCCTCCTGTAAAAAGCCACCAATGAAAAAAAATAAAAGAATTATAAGGAAGAGAAATGTGCCTAGAAGGCAATATGTAGACGGCGCACTTTCATACCATGTCATCGTCCATATTGTTGGATGACAAACTGATGGTGCCTACATCGTATACGAGTTCTACTGCTAGGACCTGAATCAGAGATGTTTTTCCACAGCCAGGGGACTATACATGAGGCATCCTCTCCGATGGGGAATGCCGCACTCTACGTACCATTCTCCACTGCTTAGAAATGTCCGAGCATCTTTTAAGATACTTCCAATGTCAACATCCAGAATAACAGTGTAGTACAAAATAAAAAGCAGGAGTAGCAGGCAACAATGAGATAAGTCGTCTCAAATGGATTGTGGATTCTGGAACCAACGTCAAACTCTACTTAAGCGAAGTGAAAAAAACGTCTAAGTAACAGGAACCATCTTCTGCATTCAGACTCGCAAACTATTGCTGCTAAATTTCTTTCTTCACCATTTGTGCAAGGATCTCCAATCACCAACTGCAAAAAACTCTTTTGCAGGAGATCAAAGCAAAACACATGCTCATATAACCATTCCGGAAAGTTTGCTACCATACCTGTCAATTGGCCGAGCCACCTTAGTTGCCAGCGACTAAAGAAGTGATTGCCAAAAGAAATGATTTACATTCCACCTTCTTATTGAAGTCTTACGACTTCTTTCATCCAGCGCAAAATGATATTCCATGGCTTCACGAACTATGGATTCCAAGATTTTACGAGTGGGGCCCTGCATTACCAATGTTTCCTTGCTGACGAATCTTCGGCCTCCAAAGCTTCAGCCTGACATCGAAAAGTTACCTGCATTCATCAACCGCCAGCAATTTCAAAAAGGGAAGCACATATATATATAAGACAAAGGCTCCCAAAGAGAGGATAAAAATTGACAGCAAAAAACTACACTGCCCATCGCTTTTCGTATAAAGGAATTATTAGTATTAAAGCAAAACTGGCATGAATAATACTGATGACGGCACTCCCTTAAACAGTGTAACTTACACTATTTATGATTTCGGCAAACGAAAGATGCAACTGAATTAGTGTGCTTAACACTATAGCGATGGGAATAATACACTGCTTATTGCAATTAGATGAAGTGACTTATAAGCGTTGAAACTTAACTAATTTTAGCTACACTAAAATGTGGTTTGCCACGTGGCTTATTATGGATCAATAATTAAACAGTGTTATCAACACTAATTTATAATTTTGGGTCAGAAAACTAACAGCGATGGGCATCTGATCAGTACGGCATTTATAACCTCTCTACTGCACCTTCTGGCCTTCGAAGCTGATGGTGTGCGCCTCAAAAAGTTGTGGAATGATGTAAACTCGAGGTCGATCTCCCGATGTCATCTGCATTTTCCTCCCATTTAGTTTGCAAATTGAGCTTCAAACTGTCCTTGATGGCATGCCTGCTCAGCCATTCTTCCAGCCATTCAAAAGCTTCTTCGTTCGCCTTCACATGAATAACACAGTAACGCAGTTGGTACTTCTCCGCGTTAACAGCGAGCAAATGATCAATAAATGAGTATAAAGGAAGTTCGCGAGGAATGTTATGATCATATGGCTCAAGCCTCCTGCAATAATCGTTTTGTCTTTTCACAGAGGTCAACGGCATTGATTGGGCGGTTACGGCCCATCCACGGTTGCCAGTTCAGTTAAATTAAATAAACTGCTTTGGAATTTTTCGATCAGTGACAAACTGCTTTCTGCATCTTCCATGGCTGGAGTAGTTGGTGTGCTTAAAGAACTTTCTTTTAAGTCAATCAAACAATAAATAAACAGCTAGATAACTAATTTCAATGCGCGTCCTGGCGAAAGAGTTGGCACTTTCTTCAGAAGCAATCCAATTATTCAATATGAAGAACCCAGCATGGCTTGGATTTTAAATACAACAAGAGAGAAACGGGAAGTGGCGAGAATCTTTTATCCGAATCAGCGAAGATAATTCTACTATTCCAAATTTACTTGAATCCAGATCATTTTATATGAGAAAAGCGACTTACCGACCAAAGAAAGCAGTCGCCCATGGAAAAACGAGTTCACACCAAAAAGTGTAGACCACTTTTGCAGCTAACCAGTCGCCAGATTTCGAAAAGTGTGGACTGTGGAACAGTGGAAGTCTGGAGCACGTCTGTACGGACTTTTTCAGGAGATGATTTTAGGAGATGATTAAGGCATAGTTCAAAAGTAGGTGAAAGTAGGCCCATACAATATGCCTATTGTACGCAAAACATACAATATGACCTTAAGGCCCATATTGTATTGGTCGCAAAATGAAAAAATATAGTAACAGGGTTGAGTTGCACATCGATCGATAGAGAATTAAACGTCATGTCTAAATTCTGAAAAACATTCGGACAAAAAAAAAAATTCTGTGAGTTTTGAGGTATTTTTTATTTAAACGGTCAGATTTGGACGATCGGACGGTCGCTGATCAAATTAGCGATCTAAGAAGATCACATGAAAAGCCCATAACAAAACTTACGATAGGACTATCGTCAAATTTGGACGATAGGACGGTCGCTGATCAAAGTAGCGATTTAAGAAGATCACATGAAAAACCCATAACACAACTTACGACAAAGGCGCCTACAAAGGGCCTACAATAGAAACGCCTACTTGTGAACTATGGATTAAGGGGCGACCTCGGAGGTGTTGAGCACGCCTGTACGGACATCTTAGGGGGGTTGCGATCTTTCGTACGGCCGTTCATTGGCTCGTCGACGTCGCCTGGGACCTTTTTACGAGCCGTACTCCCGGTATCATCTGTGGTTAGTGTTGGGTATCGAGGACCCATTGCCGATACTCGATATATATCGAATTTCAGGTACCCGATAATCGATATATCGCTTCGATATATCGAATTTCAAATTATCGCGATATATCGCCGATATATCGGCAATATATCGTATTGTCGATATATCGAAGCTAAAAAAAAAAAAATCCCACAGGTTTTCAAAGTCTCGGAGGGATTACTGGATTTTGTTAGCGGTTGTTTTTGTACCGGTTACAAATTTGATTTGCGGAAGTAACCTATGTAATGTTTTTTTACCATTTGTCTTTGATTATACTTTGATCTTCACGGCACCTTTTAAAAAATAGTGAACTACCAGACCTTGTGGCGGAAGAGGTGGTCGATGACGTAGAGTTTAGCTTTAATGGTGTTTCTCTATGCTGACTTGTTGGTGTTTCTCTATGCTGACTTGTTTTTTAGTATAGTGTTGTTTTTAGTTTGTATGTACTATTGAAATACAGTGTTAAGGTACAACACTGCACTATATTTCAGTGCTAAGTTTCTGTGTCAAAATTCAGTGAGATAGCGGTGCATTGTATTTCCGTGTTTATATTTAATTTTAAATACCAGTGTTGCCATGATTTCAGTGCTAAGATTCAGTGCCAAAATCCTGTGCTGACTTGGAGTGATGAATTCCAATGCTTAAATTCAGTGCTGCATTGATATACAGAGTTGACTCTTATGCTAAAGTCTAGTGCTGGAATTACATGCTCGAATACATTGTTGAATTTCAACGCTGAAATCCAGAGCTCCAATTAAGTGCTTAAAACCTATTTTATATATTTACCTTCAGTGCTAAATTCCAGTGTTACTAATTTTCAGTTCTAAGATGCAGTGCTAAATTTCAGTGTAGTGCTATGTTCCATTACATCAATTTAGTGTTGCACTTACAATTAGTGTTGATTTCTATGCTAAAGTAGAGTGCTAGAACTCCGTGATCAAATACATTGCTGAATTGCAGCACTAATATCTATAGCTCTAAATTAGCGCTTAAATTCTGTTTTGTCCTGAATTTTAGTGTTGATGTCCAATGTTAAATTCTAGTGCTACATCAAAATTCAGTGTTAATTTCAGGGCTGGAGTTTAGTGTTAGGTGGTAAATACAGTACTAAATTTCGTGCTCAAACTCAGTGCAAGAAAACAGTGTTGCGCTAATTGTCATTGCTCAAATTTACTGCTTCTGGACTGAATTTCAGTGTTAAAATCCACTTCTAAATTTCGGTTATGAAATTCAGCGCTACGCTAAAAACCAGTGTGGGTTTTCGATGCTCAAGTTTGGTGCTAGATTTTAGAGTTGGAGTACACTGCTGAATTTCATTAAAAATTACAGTAATGAATTTAAGTCTTAGAATTTAGTGTTGCACTGAGTTTTATTGCTGGGATCCAATGTAAAAATTAAGTGCTATTTTCATTGTTCCAACGAAATTCGACCGAAATTCAATACCGAGTTTCTGTGCTTAAGTTTAGTGCTGACTTTCTGCGCTTAAAACTGTGTTTCCCTGAAAGTCGGTAGGTTCAGTTGCACTATATTTCAGTTCTCCGGACTGAATGCATTGTTAAAATGCATTGTTGCACTGACTTTCAGGGCAGAGACCATTTTTAAAATTCAATGCTGAAATTAAGTGTTAGATTTTTGTGCTCTAATTTAGTGCTAAGTGCTGAACTAGATTTTCAATGCTAAAAACAAGTGCTGAAAATTTAGTTTTAGTCTTTTTAGTTCCTACAACAGTTAAATATCAGGTTAGAGGATAAGCCTTGTTTACATAAAATGACCTCATTAAAAAAAAAGGAGCAAAAACTTGGATTCAGTAATCCACATCTCAAAACTTCTAAATACTCTTGCAACCTGTATGATCAAATGTCGTCAAAAACAGATAAATTTTATTCATGGATTCAATCTTTAAAAATACACAATGGAATCCCATAATTTGATCGTTCAAATTTAGAAGCAAAACTTATAAATACCAAAGACAGTATTCAAAAATCACTCACGGCGCAATACAAGGCCAAAGTAAAACAACTATGGGATGTGAATACTTGGAAAAACAAATCAGCTATTGTTGCCTGTCATGTGCTTTAAATATGAAATGTATGATGCAAATTTAAATAACTTTGCTAAAACCCTCAAAAACTAGACTTGAGAAATGGTAAAAAAAAATATTAACAATATTGAATTGACATAGAACTAATTTGCACACTCTACTGTACATTGCCATTGAAACAAATGCGAAATTAGTATAAGCATTTGCATATTTAAAAAATTGAAATAGTTTAAAGTTTTGTCTTTTTATTTTCCGTACCGCTGAGGCTGGGTACGAACACTTGCGATTTTCAATGTTACTTTGGCGTATGAAAACGTACGAATCTATATAAAGTACAACTGGGGGGGGGGCGACTTTATTAAAAAGCGCGATGGTAAACCATCTGAGTCCATAGGAACAAAATGAAGTAGCATTTCTAAAACTGAAAGAACCACATGACAAGGGAATAAACAGTGCACATATGTAACACTCGGTCCGGTTTGGGGCGAGACCGTTTCAAACCATAGTTCAAAAGTAGGCGTTTTTATTGTAGGCCTTTGGTCGGCGCCTTTGTCGTAAGTTGTGTTATGGGCTTTTCATGTGATCTTCTTAGATCGCTACTTTAATCAGCGACAGTCCGATCGTCCGAATTTGACGGTGTAAATAACATTTTTTGGTCCGAATGTTTTAATTGGTCCAATGTTTTGTCCGAATGTTTTAATTGGTCCGAATAGGTCCGAATACAATATGGGTCGTAAGGTCATATTGTATGTTTTGCATACAATAGGCATATTGTATGGGCCTACTTTCACCTACTTTTGAACTATGTTTCAAACCATAGTTCAAAAGTAGGCGTTTTATGGTAGGCCTTTGGTAGGCGCACAAAACTTGGCACAAAACTCGCGTGGAGCAAGCATACTGTATGTGTGTGCGTTTGTGCACACTATTGTACAAACGTATGAATCTGATGTATGATCATAGTACAACGCACGCCGCCGGACGAAATTTTTCAGCGAACTGACACGCTGTAGGATGAGTTGTGTTATGGGTTTTTCATGTGATCTTCTTAGATCGCTACTTTGATCAGCGACCGTCCGATCATCCAAATTTGACGGTTAAAATAAAAAATACCTCACAACTCATAGAAAAAAAAAATATGTCCGAATGTTTTTCAAAATTTATACATGACGTTTAATTCTTTATCGATCGATGTGCACTATTTTTTTTCATTTTGTGACCAATACAATATGGGGGTTAAGGTCATATTGTATGTTTATTTACAATAAGCATGTTGTATGGGCCTACTTTCACCTACATTTGAACTATTTTTTCAAACCGGAGCATTCCGGCTTTTTGCCGGTTCGGTTTGGAAAGTTCGTTAAGTTTGAACCCGTCAGGTGATTGGTTCGGTTCGGCGAACCCAAACCCCGTAATACCCAATGCACGTATGTATCGTAATTTGGTTGTAAGATAAGTACTAGAAGCTACGGTACATTACACCGCGAATCGTCTCGAAATTTCGACTATATCACATCAAATAGAGTAATCGATTCTAATTTTTTCATTATTGTAATTTAGGTGAGGTTTAATTAGCGTAAAATTTTTTAATATAGGTTATTTTTAAATATTGTGGAGTACGGACGACGTCTGACCGTGCAAAATTGTACTTTTATAAGTAAAAAGGTACAAATAATGATATAATAGAATCACGATCGCAAGTGAAATCGCACTAAACAAAAAAATTAATCACATCGAAAAAAACTCGTCCGCATAACTCTCGTCCGTCAACAACATCGTCGTCGGTGTGAACATTAACTGACATTCAATGCGACAAATATTATTAGCGTCATACTGACGTCAATACTATACAGGACTGACACATTTTGTACGTCTACGTAATTTCATAATTATCACTCACATAATTATCACCGACATAACCCAATATATAATAACTAAATAAATTAGAGTAAACTTCATAGTTGAAAAAGCTCTATCACATAAATTAGCGTCAATCACTCTAATTGTTTTTTTTTGTTTTTTTACTATAATTTTTTCATTACTCTAATTACGATTCGCGGTGTACATGTTCAGGAGGGAGTGCACGCAGCAGGGAGGGTGGAGGGGTTTACACAAACTGGGTGGGGAGGTCACTGGGTGAACCGGACCGGCCACGGTAAAACATGAGGGATTTCACAACTCAAACAAAATGGTTTGACGGTTTTGACCGGTTCGGTTCAACGACCCAAACCCTTTGGTCTAGGTTGCAAATTTTCCTTTTCGGGTTGAAACCGTTAGCTTCCTCTTGACCCCTGTTGTAACCGAACCGAACCAAACTGGGCTGAACATGAGGCTGAAATTGAAACGAATGTAAGGCGAAAAGTCGAAAATAGTTCCAACCTTTAATATTACCTCATTTTACAACTATGGTACAGTACAGGTTCAGTATTGTACAGTATTGTACTATTCTAATATGTAC
The DNA here is from genome assembly GCA_037447655.1 of Zygnema cylindricum. NCBI lineage: Eukaryota > Viridiplantae > Streptophyta > Zygnematophyceae > Zygnematales > Zygnemataceae > Zygnema > Zygnema cylindricum. The sequence continues at coordinate 95,972 of JBBHKE010000807.1, read as the reverse complement.
CACAAACATGTTGTATGGATACGGTTTTGGCGTACAGCAGGTCGAATACTGTATTGTCCGTACTTCGCGTGTTAAAGCTATAATTGGTTGTGGTCCTTTTGGAACACTTATAAAGCTTGCACAACAAATCTTTACAACAAGAAAAATGTTGCTTGCGATGCTAAGGCTGCATGGACAGATGCCATAAGGGCACTTTCCCATGTGATAAAAGTTAGGGTTTTTTTTGTTGTTTTCCTCCAAAACTTAGCCCTCAACGAGAAAACCACAGTCGTCCCAAAAAAGTAAAATTACCACATTACAATTTGCGTCACATTGAAACTTTAAATGTATTGCATTTTGTCGCCTAACGCGTTTCGACCCACTTTCGCGTCCTTCCAGCTTTATCTTCAAACTTATAATGAAATCACCTCGCTATGTGAATTAAATAACGTTCCATGATGTGAGCGAATAGGCAGATGATGTTGCACGCTTCGAAGGTTTCTGAACATTTTTGTGCGCGGAGTACCAAAAAAAAAGCCCACTGCACGTTTTTAGTCTGTGCGTGAATTTTTTCCGTGCGTTTTTTTACGTACAGAGGCCGTGGAGGGGTCTCGACCAACGGACGCCATTTCGCAAAAGCGAAGTCCTCGAAAGCGCCTCTCTCTCTCTCCCTCTCCTACTACCGCGTCTATCTCACAATTCTTGCAATGAAAAATGTCAATAATGGTATCAAATGAAAGATCTCTAAAAACGATTTATTTCAACTATCTTTAGACGTATTTTGATGGCAAGTAGAGTGAGAAAGGACAAAAAAACACAATCTAGAAACCATGGCGGAAAGTTATAGAATTTGTGACGTCGGCGCTGTCATAATTGAGCGTGACGTCAACATGTCACAAACCCTAAACATCTACAATGTCACAAGTAACTAGACGTCTTAGGCTGCGGCCCCATGTAGTTGTAACTTAGCGTACTTACTTTGTATTTTAGCGCGGATCCGGCGGACCCGGATTTCAAGTGTCTCTATGTGTTAATTCGAAATTGTTACTTAAGTTTGTGACAATTGTATACGTCGACAACGCCCGTGATGGCTGTCACCGTATACAATTTGTGATGACGCACCATATTTTTTTGAAACTTTTTGAAGTGTCGCAAGACACATCGTAATTTTTTAAACGATTTGCGGATTTGGTATGTCGCGTGTCTTTGCGTGACATCGATGACGTAGAGCCTTGCACCCGTGGCTGTGCAAAATGCCTTTGCGGAAACCTCTCCCGTCCGGCCGCCATTACTTCGCAGATTTTTCACGTTTGCAGACTTTTCAACTTTGCGTGAAATGACACTGCAGCGTCGAGACCCTTGCAAAAAACGAGCCGTACAACACGCAAGCCGACAAAAACAAACAAACCCTGTACTTTTTTTTGTCGTAAAAAACTTCTAAAATCTTTTCACACGTGGGAATATATTTTCAGATTGGTGTAGACGGATTTTCTTAGCTTAAAACACATTGCCGATGTGTTTTATGATAATTTTGAAAATGACGTGACAGTGGGTCGAAAAAACGCAACACGACAAATTTTCGTACATCCTAAGTTCAAGAATGACGCAAATTGTACTCTACAAATTTGCAATTTCTTCGTACGGTCGCAACTTAGGCAGTACGACGCTAAGTTATATAGGAAAACGACAGAAAAAAGCCCGAAATTAGCCACATGGGGTCGCAGCCTTACAACCGTCGCTATTTTGGAAACGTTATCAATTGTCGCGAGTTTTGTAGTCGTCTACAACCGTCACAATATAAATTAAAGATTTCATTTCTTTACATGGGAATGCTAAATAGTACGGAGAATCTTTGCTAAAAGCAAAGTTACAAGACTAAAGTTTCGGTTACATGGGAAAGCGCCCTTACACACACATACAATTTTTGAAATTCGACAAGCAGAAGATGGACACTTCTTGACGCATTTTATGAACTGCTGCAGTATAACGTGTCCACGTAGCACGTGTATAACGGGTCTCATTGAAAAGAAGCAGCAAATTCAGTTGCTGTAGACTACACCGCCAATCGTTATTAGCGTGTAAGTTTTTTTAGCGTATAAAAATAATTACCGTGGTGTACGCTATTTAAGAATTTGAAAATTTTGGAAAAAATCATACATTCTAATTGTTTGGTTATGGTAATTTGGATCTTTGAAAAAAAAAATGTCGGTCGCAAACATGTCTACACTAATGTAGGTCTCCGTACAAAATCTGACAAATCGTACACAAATCATACATTCACACGGTCGAAACGCGGCTGTCGGACGAATATGTGCGAGCGGGATTTTTTACGACCTGGTTTTATTCCATTTTAGAACGCACACTCTCATGCGTCCGTGGTTACTAAAACTAATTTATTGTACTTTTTAACTTTAAAAGGTACATTTATGTACGGTCTGACATTGATCAGACACCACTCTATTTAAGAGACAACGTACTGAAAATTACCCTAAATAGAATAAAGAAAAAAATAGAATGAACTACGCTAATGGAGAATAAAAAAAAAAAAAGCGGGACGGAATTAGTGTACACAACGCTAATAACGATTGGCGGTGTACCGCTATGACCCACCGACACTGCTCGTTGGCAAGAAATTCCCACCCAATTGAACGTACTGTACCGTACGACAAATACGCCTAGAAAGTGTCGCCGGGGAGCTCAAACCGTAATCCTCCATTTGGCCAATTTTCGGATCATACCGAACCTCGTTCTTTTCAGGCTGACTCCACTTCAGAGGTCGCAAAAGTCAACAAAAATCATACCCGAAACCGACCGCTTTTTTTTTTTCAAAATCTGAGTAACCGACGCCCGACCGAGTTTTGTCACGCTCCAAAATTGTTAACCGTTAGCCGATCGTCGTTTACGAAAAAAAAAATTAACCGAATCTTGATTTTTCGCGACTAGCCGTGCCCGCCCGTAACCGAAAAAGTACAAAACTAATCAATGTACAACGAGATAAGCCAAAAATTACGAATTGTCGCGTTCCCTAAGATTTGCGAAATGAATAGCGCTACTACCGTGTCAAATTTGCGACGCTTTGTCGCGTTCCCTATGATTTGCGAAATGAATAGTGTACTACTGTGTTAGATTTGCGACGCTTTGTCGCGTTGCCTAAGATTTTCGAAATAAATACTGTACTACCGTGTCAGATTTGCGACGCTTTGTCGCGCTCCCTAAGATTTTCGAAATGAATAGTGTACTACCGTGTCAGATTTGCGACGCTTTGTCGCGTTCCCTTTGATTTGCGAAATAAATAGCTTACTTCAGTACCGTGTTAGATTTGCGACGCTAATCATGATGTCACGTACTTCCACGATGCCAAAGAGTACAAATTACATGAATGTTGGATTATCTTTTTGTAAGATTCGCGAAATGAATAGTGTTAGTACCGTGTCAGATTTGCGACGCTAATCATGATGCCACGTACTTCCACGATACCAAAAGTACAAAGAACAATAATGTTGGAAAAAAAAGTACAAATTTTTCATTTTTTTTGGTTTTCTGTTTGACCGACCGTAACTGACCGTTTTTTTTTTCTTGGTAAGTCAACCGACCGTAACCGCCCGACCCCCCAAAATTTGGCAACCGAATCCGTTCCGGATCCGGCGCGGGCGGTCGGTTAACGGTCGGTCACGGTTTCGGTTGACCGTTTGCGACCTCTGCTCCACTTTGTGGCCCGGGGTCATAATGTTCTCCATCCAGAAGTCGCCGCCTCACTACACCGCGAATCGTTATTAGTAGTGTTGTGTATCGGTAAAAAAATTATCGCGATAACACTGATACCGATAGTAATCGGTTATCGAACGGTCAGAGTTACCGATATATTTGTACTTTTTGTAATTTTGTCAGTTTTACACGTGGCAAGTTTCCAGTGGATCCCAAGAAAGAAAGGGACAAAGCAATGGCGTCGGATGTGAAAGGTTCATCGTTTAACTTGAGTCGTACTAAAGTCGTACGTATCTTATGCCGGATATTGTACTTTCTGCTTGTTCAAATGATCTGATTGGTAGGCACCTCAGTACGTTTATTTTTGTTTATGATTTAAGTTATGATTGGTCGTACGTCTATCTGTATGGTCCGTACATATATCCCCTTACCAATATATCGATTATCGGCTACCCAAAAAAAGGCCCATATCGGTTATCGGCAAATCCTTACCGATACACAACACTACACCACGCATCGTTATTAGTGTCAAAGTTACTAATTTGGGTTCTTAAAAGTTTGATTTTTTTCCTGAAATAGGATACATGATTTTAATTTTTCCTTTACGTTAATTGAGGTACCGTACAAAATAGCGTAAAGAACTAAAATAAAATAATATCTAAATAGCGTGGTGTACGGTCGATGTTATACCGTACATAAATGTACCTTTTCAAGTGAAAATTTTACAAAAAACGAATTAAATCGGACGCGTATGCATAGGAACGTGCGCTACAAAAACGGGATTGGTCTGACACGCTAATTAGTCTGACATGTACGGATATTTAAAGTAGTGCCAGGAGACGTGGCAGATTATGGTCCACGTCTTTAAATAGTGTAGTTTATTATATTTAAGGTATTAATGTCAAAATTGTGGGGTGCCGATATAGAGTTCATAACGCTAATAACGATTCGCGATGTACACCGTGAATCGTTATTAGCTTTATGTACTCTATATCGGCACCCCAAAATTTTTACATTGATACCTTAAATATAATAATTTACACTATTTAAAGACGTGGACCATAATATGCCACGTCTCCTTGCACTATATTAGAATGAATGACGCTAATTTTTTCTTTACTCCAATAATTTCTATAGTCTAATAACGATTCAAGGTGTAGTATAGCATGTACGGATATTTTAAATTCGCGACGGCGTACGATTTCTTATATGTTGTACGGATATTTATACTACAGTACACCGCGAATCGTAATTAGAGTAAATTACTCTAATTCGGTCGCTCGAAATTTCGACTCAATCACATCAAATAGAGTAATCGATTCTAATTTTTTCATTATTCTAATTTAGGTGAGGTTTAATTAGCGTAAAAAAATATAATATAGGTTATTTTTAAATAGTGTGGAATACGGACTCCGTCTGACCGTGCAAAATTGTACTTTTATATGTAAAAAGGTACAAATGATGATTTAATAGAGTCACGCTCGCACGTGAAATCACACTAAACAAAAAAATCAATCACATCGAAAAAAAAACGTTCGCATAACTCTCGTCCGTCGACAGCATCGTCGTCAGTGTGAACATTAACTGACATTCAATGCGACAAATATTATTAGCGTCATAATGACGTCAATACTATACCGGACTGACACATTTTGTACGTCTATTTACTTTAGTGTTCATAATTATCGCGCAAATAATTATCACCGACATAGCCCAATATAGAATAACTAAATAAATTAGAGTAAACTTCATAGTTGAAAAAGCTCTATCACATAAATTAGCGTCAATTACTCTAATTGTTTTTTTTTTTTTTTTTACTCTAATTTTTTCATTACTCTAATTACGATTCGCGGTGTAATGTATATAATCGTACGGCGAATATTCCATTTTTGCTGTTCCCAAATTAGCATAAACGCCGAAATTAGAATACACCTTTTTTTTGAAAATAATCAAATTCTTAATTGGCATCAATTACGGTAAATTTTCTTCAACACTATTTAAAATTTGACACTAATAACGATTCGCGGTGTAGTAATGACAAAATAAATTAAAAATCTTGGAATGGCACTTGTTTTTTCATGGCTGCTTTACGCGACTCAAAATTGATTGGGGATCAACATCCAAATTTGGGCGAATAAACTTCCATTTTGTGACGATTACAAAAGCTTCTCAAACTTTTCACGGGCAGTTTTTGTTCATCCTGTTCCTGCCGTATCAAATCAATATAAAAATCAATATTTTTGTTCCTGCCCATTCGAATTCCCGCGGCTATCGCGATCATTGAGCTTTTGAAGATCTATTTCGTCGGGGGTTCGGGTCATCGCGTCGCGCAAAACGACCCTGGTGGCGTTTGGGGATCTTAAAAGTTAAGGGTCCTGTACGGTTACTCTACGCGTCACCATGTGAACGCATCCAGGCGATGTACTTCAACCCTTCCTGATTCCCTATTCTCCTGTGAATGAAGTTGTTTGGAAATTGCGCCTCACCCTTGTACGGAACTCTCTTATTTTTTAGAATGGCTTGATACTTACAAAGGCTGCACGCAAATTGGATTCTTGATTCATTACTGTTTCTCTCAGCTCTTCCGGCCTCCCTATTTCACATACTTAGGCTTAACTCTCTCTAGAGTTCACATCCGTGAAAGCTGTTTGGAAAGGAGTGCATGGCGGAATGCGAGAGAGCAGAGCAATAGCAGCTACATGAAAAGAAGTCCGACCTGTTGCTTCTGTTGGAAATGGCGTTCTCTTCATTCGCTAAGGCTGAGGCTGTCCGAATTCTCGCAAGCAGGAAAAGGACGCAGCAAGGGCTATTGCTGCTGTGGCATGCCCTGGGGCTGGCAGCAGTCTTCTATGCAGTGGAACTTGGAAGACTGAGCTTCTCTCAGCCGCGGAGGAATCAGGTGAGGGAAGGAGGGAAGCGGTAGGGAAGAAGTGAAAGGGTAAGAAGGGGAGGGGAGGGTAGGGGAGGGGAGGGAAGGGGAGGAGAGGGGAGGGAAGGGGAGGGGAGGGGAGGAAGGGGTGTGATTGCACATGGAAATGAAACGAAGGTAATTTACACTCCCTCATGTGCAAGATTTGGAAAAAGCTACAAATAAGTAGCAGCAATATCTAAGTTCTGATGCAAGAATGATTCGTTTTTTAGCAATTGAATCTGTTTGGCATACCTCTCTTTTGTTATTGATCTCATAACGGATATCTTCAGGAAACTTTCTTGCTAGTTTATCTATTAGTTTAAATATAGTTTTTTTATCTTGAGTCTATGTGCTTCTTGTATGCTAACTTTTCTGCATGTGCTTGCTGTCCCTTGGCAGTTGGAGATGGTCTGTGGAGACCGTGGGCGTATGATAGAAGCTTTGTTTCTTCAGAACGTGAATCATTTGCAAACAGCTCAGGTAAATGCATAGTAGTTTTCATAAACTTCTCGTTTTTCAGTCAAGTTGGAGTCCAGTCAATTTCTATGGCTTAGAAATGTAAATAATGTGACTTACAAACTCGAATTTGAAAATCACTGACAACGAACTTAGTTTTTCAGGTTTCCATCATATATAGCATAAGAGAAGACCCGATGTTGTGAAATTGAATAATTTGTCTCATTATCAGTCAAGTTGCATCAGTTATCTAGGGAGATGGACTCTTCTGCCATTTAGTAACAACTCATTGTCGCCATGTTAAGAGATCCTTACAACAGTATGACCTGACTGGCTACAAAAGAGTGTGTGTACATCTGTACTCGCACTTTTAAATTAAATTTGAGGTCTTACATGCTGGAATGTGGCTATTTATAATAAATTGGTATCAACATATTTGTAGAGCTTGTCATGCAGGCTTTTCTTTCAACCGCAAACCTTTCTAACCATCAGAATCCACCAGCGCGGCTCCCATTATTACACAGAGGAAAGGCTCCTTGCACTTTATACAATGTCCCTCTTGTGGAAGAGGTATGTTCTTTTCCGTGCTTCTCTACGTTCTAACATTGCATGAATACTTGCATTCAGTTTATTGTGCCCTGGCAACTTGCTAAAGGCACCAGCAACGGTGGTTCTCGTTTGTTGTTCTATTTGTAACTGGTTATTGTTTCATTTCTGTTCCATTATCGACATTCGACAATTTCTGGTTGGGTTTGGTGTGTCTCTCGAAGTTCTCTTTCTGGTTGTATGTTTGTTCACCGAAACATAAGGCAGCTAAATCCTCAAGTAGCAATTCCCCGGTTCACTTGTTGTTGGCCCTTTTTAATAGTTAGCGCCCTTGCTACATCTCCTATGTTAGGATACACTATGTGGCATTTTGTTGAGTTTGCCATGTATTTTTTGAAATAACGGAGCCTGTAAAGAATGCTTGGCGGTATTAAATGTTTTTAGCACATTTGTTCACCAAACAGAAAATCCAATGTTCATCTGCTTTCTGCTCCCTATTTCAACTGGAAATGTAGCTTCCATATTGGACTCTGCCTCCGTCAAGAACTTCATTCGAGTACAATACACTAAACATGGACCAATGCAGTATGCCTGTGAAAAATAAGACACTGGTTGCATCTATGAGAAAAAATGGGCATGGTTACCTGCAACTCATTTGATGTCTAGAAGTTCCCACCACATGTAACATCTGTGAGTAACCTGATTTAGTCATTAGCAGCGATGCCCAGGATTAGCTTATGGCATTTTAGTTGACATGACTTGTATGGGCGGCAGCAGTGACGTGAGAAGTTGAAGTATCTAAAGGATATGGGGCCTGGGGAAGGATGGTATTGTACAGACACTGGTGAACGAATATGTCGAGGCTACGAAATCTTCCTGGTATCCGATCATTGACAAAGTGTTATATTTGGCACACATTTGGCATCATCAACGAGGCAAATTTGAGGACTGCATTGGGTCGGCCATCATTGACTGGCACTCGGAGGTGTCTGCTCCCTGCCTCCCGCCACCTTTGAGTTGGGGTACGGATTACTCTTGGCAAGGAGTCTTCTTGCCTTTTTATAGTTAGTTAGCATCGAACTGACCTCCAAGCTATGTGCGTAGGGGACATTGTAGAAACTCGTAGAATTATTATGTGAAGAAAGGTAGAGGCACATTTCGTGACATGTTGAGGCTCTTGTTTGTCCATTATGAATTCATGTAGGCAAGGCCATTTGCATTGGGTTTTTTTGTAGTCTTAGTTTGGAAAGTTGTATCGCTTGTTTGAGGTTGCTTAAAAATATGTATCTCTCTTTTTGTGCAGTTTGCTGCATGGAAAAACTTTATGAACTGACTCTGCAAAGTCTTTTTTTTTTTTTTTCTCAGGACGTTCGAGGATCTCGCGAGGAATATGTAGTAAAAACGCATGGTCCCAACGTGGAACAGTTCGATTGTATGGACGTTTTGTCCATATCCGACGTTCATAGGGATCTATTCATGCGTGCAAAGAAACTGTCAGGGCTCACGATTTCATGGCCCGTCCCACTTTACGCAGCGGAGGTGAGGGAATAGCTTTTGCACTGGAACTTATTTATGAGGGATGTGAATTTATCGTTTCACCCCTTCGTTTTTTTCATGTATTTTCCTTGTAACACACGTTGTAAGAATTCAAAATTGGTGATGAGTTACGAAGCTCAAGGTAGTAAACTCTTAAACGCAACCTTGCCAGATTTTTGTTGTTGAATAACTTAAGCAGCACTGCAGTGCTGCTTGCTGAAAGATCTTTGATACTTTCAAGCTCAGCATGAGATAGACATGTTGTTTGTATGTTGTTTGTGTGACAGTACAATCTGGGACTTATTATAGCACTGCCGTTACGGGACCAGACATCTCAGTCTGGCGCGAAAGGTAGCGATGTACTGGGCTACATGGTAGCTACTCTCAATTTTGACAAAACTGTTGATATCGTATGCGAGTAAGTTTTCTTGCATTGCCACAGTGGTTAGCTGTCAAAATATTTAGTTGCTTCATTGTTGTACAAGAGAAAGGTGGCGAGTTGCCAAAATTGCGAGATGTTTGTGGCCTTTGGATTCTTGGCTGAAGGATGCAAAGGTCTCATTGCCTGTCTCATTTCTGGTTGATCATATGAACAAAATGCCCAGACTGTTGTTTGGACTAGTGAAGGAAATTAAAAAAATTGTATTAACCACTTGCCATTTATGTACTTTGTTTTTGTGGGTTTACTTGATGTTATGGTCTGTGTTTGTTTTTATCTTAGCAATTGTTTGTTCAAGTTAACTGTGATTAGTGGAGGCATCTTGAAGCTCCCCTGCAGTGTCAGGGTGTTTAAAAGAACCGGTGAATAGCCTCTTTTGCAGTCCTTGATCATGAAATTCCACAGTGGTATTCTCCTAGATTTTGGTGCTCAGGAAGAAAATGCCATTTGTGTTTGTAAGTGGAACAAGGTGTCCTGCTATGTTTCTTGGTCACGGAGGGGTAATGAAGATAGCTCTTACGAGCCTCTCATTTTTGTACAATGGAAAGTGTAGGCGCTCGAGAAATATGTATCTGAAAGAACTTCCATGCTGACACCGTTTTGTGCAGGCGATTGCAACAGTCTACTTTTGGAGGCAATTCTGATTACATCACAATGAGACTAGATGATGTCACGGACCCTGATGGTCCTGTACCCCTTCATGAGCCCCCTGGCATTGAAGTCTTCAGAAAAGGTCCCATGCTACCTCCTGGTATGCAAAAACATAGGCATAGCAGCCTTATTTGGAAGACAGCAGACCGAACAGAGCTTGAAAAAGCCCACTGGTCCACGCATCGCCTGAATTTTGGGGACTCCACAAAGCAACATGAGATTCGCTGCAAATATGCGCATGACATCCAATTCCCACGGGCAGCTGTGCTATTAGGATTGGGAACAGCTATAATTCACGTTTTGCTTCAACAGATTGTATGGGAAGCTCTTCGGCGGTTTCAACAGATGAAGAGAGACTATACGCGGATGTCAGTAATGAAGCATGCGGCAGAGGAAGGCATTGAAGCAAAGTCAGCATTCTTAGGAACCATGACACATGAGATCTTAACTCCTATGAATGGTGTGTAAACAGACCGGTGGGATAATTTAAATTTTATAAAAGCTTTGATGTTCTATTGCCTGCTACCTTTCATTGCAAGGGAGCTTGCGAGTAAAATTGAGTATGAGATGTATGTCGTATCAGGATAGAAGAGCTGTGCTTTTGTCAGATAACAATCAGAATATAGCTATGTCATAACTGGAGTTTCGTCTCTATTCGTGCCCTTTGCAGGAATAATGGGCATGATGAACCTGCTCCTCAAAACATCTTTGGATATTCAACAACTTGACTATGTTCGAACTGCCGAGGCAAGCGGGACAGCCCTTATATACTTCATCAATGATGCACTTGATTTTGCCAACTTGGAATCCGGGCACTTCAAGTTAGCGACCATTTCATTCAACGTTCGTGCGTTGATAGATGAAGTTTTAGGCATATTTTCCTCCCAGGTGCAAGATAAAGGAAATCTGGAGGTGGCAGCATTTGTCCATGACACGGTCCCTTCGTCACTTATCGGGGATCCAGTGAGACTGAGGCAGGTGAGACTAGCAAAGTTCGTTTAAGCTTTAGCAAACAAGTAACATTTTTTTTTTTTTTTGTTTGGCTCTCAAATGAATCACAGTGTTAACAAATGGAAGTGTTTGCTAAATTTTGAAGATGTCCAATTTGTTTACTGCTTTTCTACAGCTTATTGCTATTGCAGTCTGCGAACTGGTGTCAAAGGCCATGAATGTGGATATAACTTCATTCCATGAATGGGGGTATGAATGACTGCCTGATGGGAGATGTTTAAGAGTCGCTATGGCTGAGTTATTCTGTTGTATAGTGTGGCAGTGTGGTTCTCCTTATCCCTTTTTTTCCGAGACTGTTGACCTACAGATCCTTCTGCACTTAGTTGGCAATGCAATCAAGTTCACCTCGGAGGGCCATGTGTTCATCACTGTTCGTGTAAAGCCAGAAACAGAACAAGCTTCCTCTCTTATTCGTAAACTGTCAAATACAAGCTTTAGTAGCTTTTCGAGTTCAAATCCACCTTCTCCCTCAAGTCCCTATCAGGAAAGGTTTGCCATGTCGAGATTTGTTTCAGCACCATGGGAGGAGGACGAGTTTGGAACCCTAAGTGGTAAAGAAACTGCCGACTTTTCCAATACTTGGTTGGCATTGAGGAACGCTATGGAGAGGGACAGGTTACAGGCAGAACTGCAGGCTAATGTACATACTAAGGTATTTGGGGAGGACAGTCCAGTACAGGAAAAACAAATACAGTTACTGTTTCAGGTGGAGGATACCGGTGTGGGAATCCCTGAGGGAGAGCAAGATCGCATTTTCAAGCCATTTGTACAATTGCAAAGGGATCCAAGTCAAGTTTACGCAGGGACAGGAATCGGCTTGTCTCTTTCTGAAAGGTGAGATGAGTCTCCTTGACATGCTATTCTTGCAAATGACGAAAATGGTTCTGTGCCCTGGTCAAGCCTATTTCTGCATTAGTTGAGGAAACATTATATCGTGTTTTTAGTTGCTGTGGAGCTAAAGTAACTGATACGTCTTTTGTTGGTGTGCAGGTTGATTCACTTGATGCATGGCAGTATTGATTTCGTGAGCCAGCTGGGGATAGGAACCACGTTCAAGTTCGATGTACAATTTCCTTACCTTGAAAAATCAGGTCCTGAAATGCAGGCCCAAACAGAGCAGCGTCATTATGCATGGGAGGTTCCGAGTCCATTGGATTTGAGGGGAAAGAAGGCGATGGTAGTGGATGGACGCAGTTTAAGACAACAGGTCAGTTGAAAGTCAAGTTCCAGCTGCCATGGATCTCATCTTTTATAGTATGTATCTTGAATTAAAAAAGTGGGATGATAATACTGTTATTGGTGTTTTCTCTCCCATTCCAATTGCCCCCTTTCATCCCGATCTCTTCTGTTATTCAAAAGTGTGGAGTTAGTTTGGAAAGAAGCATACAATCCTGCTGTTTTTAATCCAGATAACTTACGCTCTCTGGCTTTTGTAAGTTTTTTCTCACTCTGTCAAGGTTTCTTCTACTGCCCAGGTTTTGGCAGCCTACCTACGACGTTTGGGTCTTGAAGTGGAGCTTTGCGACAACATTTTCAGTGCTGTTATGGCATTGCGGCATTCTATGCTTCAGAATGTCTCATATGGAAGCTCTGAGAATGTAAACTCTGATCAGGAGAAATGGGACGTCGTATTGCTGGATGCTGATACCGGGGGTTCTGGCTCTCCCTTAGAGTTTGGGCGACTTCTGATGAGTGGAAGCGAACAAGCACCGGAGATTTGGAAACATGTCTCTGTGCCGAAGTTAGTTCTCTTGGCTTGCAGGTATGAATGTTGCTATGTTTGCAATTTAGAGGGTTAATAATTTGGGATGGCAGTTGAAGTTCGTCGTGCTTGTCTCTGCCTTTGGTATTCATGGTTTTTCAGCCTATGTTAATGTGATTTTTGCACTCATGGCTCTCGGATTTGGTTTTCTGGGAGGTCGTCTCAGTCGGAGGTAGATAAAAGAAAGTTGGGAGAGGATGTATTTGAAGTAGGGACACCACTGTTTTTTCTTGTCCCCTTTCCATATTTTAACTTCTTAGCTAGACAGGATTTTATAATATCTTACCGTTACTGCCCTGTTCCTTATTGTGTAAAAGTTAATCATCATATGAACTAGTTACCATGTCCTATTACTGTAAATTGATTAAGAGTAATCTCTGTCTTCTTCATGGCAAAGAATAGTGGGATCTGAGATGCAACCTTCTCGCTTTGTGAATGTCAGTTTGACTGATGAAGAACGAAAAGAAGCCATGGAAGCTCATTTTTCAGCCACTCTTCTGAAGCCCATCCGGGCGGCTCCTCTTAGCCTTTGTCTCCAGCAAATTCTTCGTCCTGAAACCTTTTCCCAGCAGCATATCAATCCAAGTATTGCGCATCAACAAGTTGGTGATCTTCTCAAGAATAAAACCATTCTGGTGAGGAGTTTTGGGACTAAGTAAAGAATGTATTAGTGTTATTCTTTGACTAGGGGCAGTTGAAGTCTGTGATTCCTTTGGCTGACACGCTGATTTTCTGAATAATGTTTAAAGCGCCAGTTGCAGGGATATAATGTCAGATCTTTGTATGTTATTTCATGCATTCTGGGTTATGCTTTGCGTTTCATCTTGGCCATTCTTTGTGTGTGTATGCCAAGTTTTCAGTGAAGTAAAGTGCTCGTTCGCTGTCTCTCATTTTGACCACTCTTTCCAAACTTGGATAGTGAAAGCCTATCTTTTCCTTTCAGTTAGGCACATAGAAAGCTACTACGCTTTAGTCAACATGCATTTTCTAATGATTTAGGGGCTGTATTGTATGCATTGCTTGACAGGTGGCAGATGACAACTTTGTGAACCGCAAAGTGGCAGGAGCCACTGTTCTTAGAATGGGAGCAAAAGAAGTGGTGTATGCTACTTCTGGACGAGAAGCTGTCCGAAAGTTGCGACGACCTCACAATATTGATTGTGCGATTCTTGCATTACGTATGCCCGACCTGGACGGGTAATTTACTTTTCACAACCATCGATATTGCCTAACTACTTCGTCAATAAGGTTGCTGTCTTGTTGTGGTTAATTGGTCTAACAGTTTGGACTCAAATATAGTTTGGCACATTCATGTTGTTTTATAATATTTAAGTCAAGTATGAATGAACATTTTTTTTCATTGGGCTATATTTGTTTGAAGCACTTGAAGATACTGCGGTCAGTTATCCTTCCTCCAATTCTTGCTTTATCTAGTGTTTGAACAAAAATGTGAAGTCGTCTGTTCATGTGTGCCTTTATCTCTGTCCAGTCAAATTAGAGTTTGACAAAACTTTTGCACCCTGAAAAGCAGAGCTATCGAGAGATGAAGGAACATTGGTCTGAAGGAGGGAAGGGACCAGTTTTGAAACCAATTTTTGCAGAAAGACTGACAAATAGGGATACATATTGTGATTGGCAGAATCGAGGCAACTAAACAAATTCGCGCCATGGAAAGTGAGGCGACATCTGTGCGAATGGATATGGTGAAACAAACGCCTATTATTGCACTCACTACAAACACCACTCCTGAAGCAAGAGTGGAATCTGAACGGGCGGGAATAAACGTTTTTCTTGTCAAGCCATTGAATGAGATGTCTCTCATCAATGCATTTTTTGCAGTTTTTTGACAAGAAGGTTTCACTTTCGCCTAAGAAATTTGCGAGTCCTAGATTTAGAAACAGGGAGAGGTACCATCGTGGACGAATGGAATAGGTCGTCTTCAATGAAATCCTACTCCTCGTTTATCAGATTAGCATAGAGCAGTTTGTAGAGTTATGAACAACTGGTCAATTTTTTGTCTTTTGTCCAGTTAATGGTCGATGATAACTGATTGTCTTCTCTTTCGAAATGCGTCCTGTTCATATTGTCTCTTGAAATAGGAAATGTATGCATCATTCGGAGTTTCATGTATCTAAGCTTGGACCATTATTGTATGTTTGTATGTAAGCTTGGACCACACCAATAATTGTAAGTAAAGATCTTGGCAGTTCTTGACTGGATGGACCTGATGTTATATTCAATCATAAATTGTTAAATTTAATAGCTGGTGACTTCTGGAGACTTTCGTAGTGGAACACGCTATTTGAGCCTTGATTTTTTAAGATCCACCCAATCAGGTGACTGGGAAGAAAAAAGGCAGCTTTAAGTAGGATTTAATATGTGCCCTTCCCTTCACTTCTGGTTGTGCAATACAGCTGTGGCTTATGTGCACAAGGTCCGAGATGTTTGTGTGAAGCTTACGCATGGATTTTTTAGTAAGGAAGAGTACAATTGGACAAAGAAGGCATGGAGGAAAAGTGAATTAAAATTTCAGACCAGGAGAAAGGACTGTATGTATGTATATCAAATTTTCCAGAAAATCTACAAGAATGTGTTTGCATTGGGAGGCAAAATGTTTCCATGCGTTGGACAGTGGTTGGAAATGTCTAATGTAATAAGGGATTTATAAGGAATTTATGTGTAGATTGTGTGACAATTGGATTAGGTTTCTCTGCCGGTAAGTTATATTTACGCACGAAGTCGGTCATCATTGTCCAGTATCTACCTTTTGAAGGTTGACTCTCATAATACTCATTGACAGTAACATTATTGAAATTAGCTATTTGAACCAATTCTGCTTTTGCCAGGGTGGACACTAGGGTACACTGTCCAGCGCTGTTTGAGTCAATCACTAAACTTTTTTGCTCATAATCATAATCTAATGTTCATTATAGCAACTAGTTAAGTGGCCCATGATTAAGCGGTTAGGTGGTTTTTGGTTTGGTGCGTGGGTTGTTTTTGTGCTTGTTGTTCCTTTCAATGCGTTTTGTTGTTCTCTGCGTGTTAGTTTCGTTTACCTTTAAGCTTGCTTCCACCTGCGTGCGGTTTTTCAATACATTCATTTTTCGTTCCCATGTACTCAGATGGTTTTTCATTGTGCTTTCTCACTGAAGTCATGTTCATAATTAGCCATGGTTTAGTTTATTCTAACAAAGCAATAACGCTAATAATTCACTAACTCTAATAGCGATGGGCGGTCTACATTGATTTTGCTATGGCTTAAAAGTAAACAGGGTTCGATGTGTTTTTTCGAGTGTGTTCCCTTATTGCTAGTAGGGATGTTCCCCTCGGATTTGTGATCTTCTCAAGGCGTCCCGCCTTGTGGCGGTCGCCAAACCTAATGGTGAGATCCGCCCTATAGCCGTGGGAGAGGTTTTATATAGATTGGTGGCTCGTGCGATATGTCTCCAGCTCCAACTAGCTTTCCATGATTATTTTTCTCCCATCAGTTTGGAGTGGCCACGAGAGGGGGTTGTGAGGCCGTGGTCCACGGGATTCGAGCTTTGTTGGATGTACATCCGGATTGGTTGGTCCTTCAGGTCCACGTTTCCAATGCCTTTAATATGGTGGATCGGAACGTGATTTTTTTAGAGCTTATGGCGGCTCCATCTTCGATTGTCCAATTATTCACCTTTGTGAGGGCTTTCTATTCTTTGACAAGCAGCCTTTCCTTCTCAACCGATGGTGATCTCATTCCTCTCTCCACTGCTACTGGCACTCGCCAAAGCGACCCTCTCGGCGGACCTTTCTTCGCCCTTGCCCATTACAGGGCCCTTCGTGCCTCCGCAGCCGCCTTCCCTTATTGCCTTTTCCCTTCGGTCGTAGATGATATGCACATTATTGGGCCCAGAGAACAAGTCGTGTTGGCATATGATTTTTTCAAGGAACGTTTAGCCGAACTCAACCTTTCAGTCTAGCCCTTGAGGTGTGTTATTTGGTCTCCTCATGATATTCCACTTTCGTTTACTTCCCCTCAAAGTTTTTCAAACCCCTTCTCCCTTTGATGGCATTCGGGTGCTTGGTTGCCCCCTTGGTTCGGATACTTTCGTGACCCAATTCCTTCATGATGCTTTACAGATAGATCTGACCCAAGTGGACGATCTTCCTCACCTTCCCGATCCCCAAGTTGATTTTGCTATGTTAACATGGTGTTTTCCCCACCGCCCTTCTTACCATACTCGTAATTCCCCTCCCACTCCGACATTTATCTCCTCTCTCTCGGCTTTTGACGATCGCCTCATGGATGTCCTCCACACTCTGTTAGGTTGTGGGGCATTTGATCGCGAGTCTGGGCCATCGGCCCGCATTCAAGCATCCCTCCCTGTCTCTACTGGGGGGTTGGGTATATTATCCATTGCTTGTGTTGCTCCCGCTGTCTATTTGGGAAGTTGGTGTCTTATTGCCTCTACTCTTGTTTCCCGTTTCTTGGTTGAGGGCACCCCCGTTCTACCTACTCTTATCCCCTGGGTTTCAAACGGTGTGTTCGCCTTCCAACGATCTCTATTGGACGCGTCACGTTCTCTTCCTCCCCATGCCCTATTGGATGTGCCAATTTTCTCTACCCTTGTAACTAAATCTGTTGAGCGTGTCCAGGAATCGATTTCTGATCGGGTTGTTACCGCCATTAAATCCGATCTTCTCAAGGCGTTTCCCTCTAATTCTTCGCGTGCCCATCTTCTCTCTTGTGGTGGACCTGGTTTTTGGTCATGGCTTTTCGCTACACCGATTTTGTCCACTCTCCGATTCTCACCGGCTAAGTTCACCACCGCCCTCCGGTTTCGCCTTGGCCTCCCCCATCCTCCTTTACTTGGCTCTCTTGTTTGTACATGTGGTCGCGTCTTGGGGCCCGATGGTGTCAATTTGCTTCGTTGCTCCCATGGGGGAGATTTGATCCAGGCGCACGACACTATTCCCGACGCCGTTGCAACTATCGCTTCAGAGGGGGGCTTTTCTGTGCGTCGGGAGGTTTCTCATATTATTCCCCAAGCGTCGGATCGATGTTGCTTTGCTTAATGGTGCGCGTCGCATCTTCGGTGATATTGTTTCGGTGAACCCTACTTCGGCTACAGTTGTTGGTCAGGCGGCTCGACATGTTGGGGTGGTGGCTCGTGATGCCGCTAAGGCAAAGGAGCGTGAGTGTGCCCACCGGGACCCTATGGATGACTTTATTCCGATGGTGGTCGAGATCTTTGGTTGTCGAGGTGTTGCAATGGACGAGTGTCTCCGTACTTGCGCTCGACGTGCTTTCGAGCGCCGAGGACTTGGGAGCCCTCCTCCTTCGGTCCTTACTTCTTTTTATTGTCAACGCTTATCTGTGGCCAAACCATACGGACTGACAGATTTTGTACGTCTACGTAATTTAGTGTTCATAATTTCATCGCGGATAATTATTGCCGACATAACCCAATATAGAATACTTCAATAAATTAGACTAAACTTCCTCTGTGAAAAAATTCTATCACATAAATTAGAGTTCATTACTCTAATTGTTTTTTTTTTGTTTTTTTACTCTAATTTTTTCATTACTCTAATTACGATTCGCGGTGCAATGTTTACGTAAGCATTTGTACTTTCTGAAATCTGTACGATTTCTGCATGCATTTGTACTCACTGCTGTAAAGCGTTTGGGCGGAGCAAAATTTCGCTATCTAGGCAAAGATTGTTTCATAGTTCAAAAGTAGGCGTTTATATGGTAGGCCTTTGGTAGGCGCACAAAACTTGGCACAAAACTCGCGTAGAGTAGGCATACTGTATGTGTGTGCGTTTGTGCACGCTCTTGTACGATCGTACGAATATGACGTATCATCATAGTACAGCGCACGCCGCCGGACGAAATTTTTTTGCGAACTAACACGGCGTAGGATGAGTTGTGTTATGGGCTTTTCATGTGATCGTCTTAGATCGCTAATTTGATCAGCGACCGTTCGATCCTCTAAATCTGACGGTTTAAATACAAAAAACCTCAAAACTCACAAAAAAAAAAAAAATTGTCCGAATGTTTTTCAAAATTTAGACATGACGTTTAATTCTCTATCGATCGATGTGCAACTCAACCCTGTTACTTTTTTTTTTCATTTTGCGACCAATACAATATGGGTCTTAAGGTCATATTGTATGTTTTGCTTACAATAGGCATATTGTATGGGCGTACTTTCACCTACTTTTGAACTATGCTTTTAATCCTCTGTCTGCTTTCTGTCCTTTCTGTGTCCTTTTTGCCTAGTCCCGACAAAGTTGGAACCTTGGCGACACCAAACCAACGACAATCTGACCGGGTGGTTTGGTCATCACTCCCGATACTGCATCCTCCACGTTCATTGGACACTATCGTGTTGACTTCCTAAAGGCTAAAGCGATGCGTTTACTAAATACTAAACCGTACTGTGACCGGGTATTCGTATTCGTACGAATCCCACTTTTTACTTAGGCGAGCGCCGACATTTCCTGGGTTCTCAGAAGTTCACTGTTATGCGCTTTCTGTCTTTGGATTTGAGGTGGTGAAGGAGAAGAGTGACGCGACCATGGCGACCGCCTCGCCTCCCCGCTGGGCTCCGAGTCGTCCGTCTCTCAGCAGACGGAATGTAAAAGAACGCCTGGATTCTAATCAGTTTCCGGATTTCTCTTCAAGCTCCGCTGATAGCTTTGCCAATCAGGATAGGGTCCAGCAGAAAAATGGTCAGCGTGTCAGCAGGAAATCCGGCATAGCAAAAGCTGAAGCTGCTACCACTTTTAATGACGGCAAATTTTTTCTTGTTCCAAGATTATATCGCCAGTCATTATTATCTCTGTTCTGCCATTTGTTTGGCATCGCTGTGTCAGCTTATGTGTTCCACTGGGCAAAAAACAGCCATGAGGAACAACGAAGGGTGCATGTAAGTTGGCTACTGCGCGTCAAATAATTTTCTTGCATGTCAGTTCGATTCATATGTTTTATGTGCTTCCAATTCTACTTTTATCCTTGTGATAATCACTAGTTTCTTCTTAAAAAATAAAAACACAATCAGAAATTGCCTTAGGTTTCAGCTGGTAATTTAGCAGCTAAACTGAGTTGGATTTTTTCTCCAGTTTAGGTTCCGTCATCAAGTTTTCAAGGTGAACATTTGATCAGTAGTTTAGCTGTCCATACATTTATGACAAGAAAAAAAATCTTTTTTTTACCATTCAGTACAAGTATGCGGGGTTTCGGTGAAGTAGCAGTCAATGCGAGATGCCATATTTTTACTTATTGTCGTAAGGTATTCTCAGTATTCACGATTGTTATACAAAGACTTGAATAGAAGAAATAATAATTTTACACAGTGCCTGGAGCAACACGCTGGGATATTTTGTCTTTTCTCTATCTTCTGTCTATGGTTATGAAGGAAGCAGGATTTTTTTTTTTACTGGACATTGAAATTGGATGTATAGAAGGTCCTCGTTGAGCTTAGAGTTCAGATGTAACGGTCTCCTGTATCTTTTTTATTCGTGGAGCTTTCACCGATATATGTTATCCGTATTGTAGTTAAGAATTAATCTGACGTTTAGAGATGCAGTGGGATTCTTGAAGGACAAATTCAGTTGTTACTCATGGCTTTAGCTGTTGTCTTTTTCTTGTATTATACTGCACCTAGGAAGTGAAAATAGCAATTTTCTGCAATGGAAGTTATTTACAATTCATTTGTTTTGAAAAAGAGTTGACTTCCTCTTGAAGAAGCCAATATCCCGTAGTTTCCAGTTTTATCAATTTAGTCAGACCATGTAATCTTTTGCAACGATATTGTATTTTCAGCAAGTCTATTTCTGATTCTTTGACATCCACATAACAGATTGAAAGTAAATCGACATTGTTACTATTTTACGTCTTTTATGTTGTGGTTAACTGGTAATCTCTTGAAACGTGTGTTATTCTTTGTCGTTCTTTTTTCAGTTAGAAACAATTTGCAATGATCGTACACGGATATTGGCTGGCCTGTTCAAGAAAAACGCCAATCATGTGAGGACATTCCAGGCAAGTGTCAAGGACTCTTGCAGTTTTGTTATTGGATAGGACAAGAATGTGACATGTAACAGCCAAACTGTCCGCTATCTAAGCCAAAGTTGTTGGCGTGCATCTATAACTGTAGTCCTCGTGTTTAAAATCACTCGGAAAGGGAGAGAAAGGTAAGTGCACACCAGTTTATGGCGCATTCTTTCAGCATAGAACTGTATGGCAATTGGCTGATTTAGCAGTTGTCATTTCTCTGAAATTGTACTTTCTTTTCTTATGCAGTAGTCTTTTCTGTCTAATATGTATTACCTGGTTGATGGCACATATTCCACACTCCTTTCTGGGAACAGCTTGCTATGGCATTGAGAACTGTAACTACACTGCCCATCATAATTAGTTTGGGCAATATTGGTGCCGATCATCTCACAAGATTCATGTGAACTA
Source organism: Zygnema cylindricum (assembly GCA_037447655.1). Lineage (NCBI taxonomy): Eukaryota > Viridiplantae > Streptophyta > Zygnematophyceae > Zygnematales > Zygnemataceae > Zygnema > Zygnema cylindricum. Next base: position 74,527 of record JBBHKE010000807.1, on the reverse strand, counting down.
CAGTAATAACCAATGAGAAAACAAGTGGAAAATATGCGCTCGTCTTTTCATGTGTCGATTGACACGTGCTTCCCAGTTTTCCATTTCTACTTTTAGTCCGTTAAGAATCATGGTTAACAACGTGCTGTGGCCTTCTCTGATTGAACATTCATGTTTGGCAGGCTTTTATTGACACTTTAAATCGAAGTGCCTACACTAATATACCTGCACGCCTCCCAGTTTTCGGAAAAGGGCTTGCCCCATGTCAACTACATATTGTACCGCGAGTCGAGGAGGTACGTTCCTGACACTGATTCAGATGTAAGTTACTGTTTTTTATACAAACTGAAACGTTTCAATTCTTGGTGTTGTGCGAGGATATTATTGCTATTGCCTGGTTCATTTCACTTTATGTAGACAACGCAATAGGTTTCCTTCATGAGGAAAAGTTGTCGATGCTGATTAAGTAGGGAGGTCTTCTGTGTTGTTGACTCGTGACATTGAGGGCTTGAAGTGTATGAATATTCTTTTCATTGGAAAATCTGACTGTCTCAAATGTGCGGCATAGGGTAACTTGACAAAGAGTCCTTGAAATTGCTGGTTATCCTGATATGCTTAAAGGAGCTGGGTTGTATCTCAAGCAATCTTTGTCAGTCCGTTTTATTTTATGCGTGTAAATGAGACTTTTTATACATAGGAAACCCTTTTCATGACGCCCTGCTTTTAAATTGCAGGAAGCTGTTGCCCAGTATCTGGACGAGACGCTTTTTGCTCGGCCCATGGTTTTACGGATGGGGTATGGTGCTTTTGTACCACACCGTAATCGCCGAGAGTTTGAGGAGTGTATGGGATTCACCATATCCGACTGGCACACTCGGGTCTGCATTTTAACCAAACTTACAGATGTTTTGGAGTATTGAAGTTCAATAGGTATGAGCCTGAAGTCAAAGCTTTCTGGTTTGTTGGTGCTCGTGCTTGGGAATGATAACTGATGCCCTTCTGTTTGCAATTTACAGGAACCAAGCCCTCCCAGAACAGACTACGTTGTGAGCACACATGGTTCCAATTTGACTTACATACATGGAATAGATTTGTCTTCAATGTCGGACCAACACGTTATGCTTTTTGAGCGAGTCAAAGAAACAGATGGTCTCGCAATTTCTTCACCATATGTGATGTTGACTTCAAAGGTTAGCTAACCTTTTTTGACCATGGAATATGCTTGCATCATCCAAGACCAATAAACTATAGCTAGTCATGACCACGGAACCTATTAGTTCATTATCATGAGAAAGTGCGTCTAGGGAGTACTTGTCTATGTTCTATCCTGTCAGTCACTGCTCACTATGGGTATTTGTACGCGTTAGTTACCAAACTAGCAACTCTAGTTAGTTGTGAGTTTCCAAAGTAACTTTTAGCTATCCAGAAAATGTCCTGGTGGAGTTCAACTCAGTGGAAGGGAATATGACCCTGGCGGTAAGAGACTGCAGGTGATATTTTTATGGCATCAACAGCGAGAAGACAGCTTCTGATCGGATGGTGAGCTTTATCTTGGGGCCTCGAGGTAAGAAACTGACGGAGATCGTCTATAGTATAAACATCCATAACTGATCCGACATAATAGCCACACTGTTCGCTGGCGATCAAGGTTTAGAATATTTGAATTTTGAAGGACGACTTAGTGCAGGCTGATTTGTTAGTTTGACAACTTGTTGTTTAAGTCTAGGCTCAGAACTGGAAGGAAAGTATACAATACACACATAGGACGGAACAATCTTCTCTCGATTCGCGTATATATCAGGTTCTGAACCAGTTTTAAGTTTTCTGGTATTAAAAAATTCAAAAATAAATTGTGTCCAATTCTTTAAGAGTTCCGCTTGTTGACCCCAGGTAAACCTGGTTGCAACGGGATTTCTGACGCCTTCCCCTATAGTTTTGTTTTATTTCAAGTAGTTCCATCCCGTCTGTTAAAGTGGCAATCGTGATAAAAGAACGCCGAGGCACTGTTTCTTTTGTGCTTAATCCTGTCAAAAGGTGCTGCCTGGATGCCTTGCTTTGTTGCCCTACTTCTCTGGACCAATACTCTCCTTAGCATTGATTTTTTTTTTTTATATGTGCACTTTAGGAGCATCTGTGTGTAGCTCGTGTTTTGAATTGCAATTGCATGTATGTTGTTTGTTTAGATAACATGGGTTCATTCTTGAACCAGCATATGTTTTTTATGCAAAGCAACATCTGTGTTACTCTGGTAAGCGATATGCTTCATCTTTGTGAGCAACATGTATTTTTTTTGTTAAGTGACATACAATGGGTAGTTGTGCATACCAGGTGGTTGAACTGCCCTGGAATCTGCCTTTGTGGTGGGGCAGGAAGGTAAAATGGGCATGGGAGTTGCATTTCCATCTCGTCCTGGTCAGCTAACACCAAATGCCAGCATCGAGGAGAACAGACGAGCAACAATTGGTTGTTCTGCAGCAACCGTTGACTTCGAGTCAATGGTGGAAAAAGTCTTGGAGTAAGTTTCAGGGACTGAATCGGTAGACTACATTCATCATTATAAGTATGGTTTTGCCAACAAGCTTACAATGTCCACATTAAATTTGGTACTTTTCCATGCCATGTGTATTGTGCTAGGTAGAAATGTTTAAGTCACCTTAGAAAGTTACATAAAATAGCGTGGACTCCATCACAATGCTGCAAAAAGCTGTTAGCTATGGTCTAAACCGTATCATATGCTCACAAGTGAGGGTATGACTCACACATTTGCGTCAGAAGTAAGGGCAAATGCTTTTCTGCAAAAGATTCATCACCACCTAATCTGCACTGTCATATTTTTGGGGAATTAGAGGAAAATGCCATTTTTCCTTTCTGCAGTAGTGCAGAACCTGGTCGGTTTTGCAGGCATTTGCTGCCATTTTCCATCCACGCAGTTCTTATGGGCTGGCCACTCTTGGTATTTGTTTTAGTCTATTTGTATGGAGGATGCCTTAAGTCGCTGGAAAGTGTGGTAGTGTCATGAAACCTGTTGCCCACAAGCCCATTCCTAGCATATTGAAATCAGAATCTTTGCTCATATTGCCACAGACTTAGCTTTAGTCCTTATTGTTGGATAGCTGCTTGAGTTTAAAGCTTAAGGTTACTTTTTTTTTTCAGGGACCTACAGCAGGGAAGAATGCTTGATGTCATTATGCGAATCGATGATGTTACTGACATCCGTCATCCCGTCCCACTTTATGAGCCCAGTTCATTGGATTCAAACAGAGAAGGCTTAAAGCCTCCGCAAATGCTTGCTGCAAAGGATTCATATTCGACCTTCATTCCTGATAACTGGAAGTTTAGAGAAGATATCGAGGATGATGATGTGAAATCCACGAAATGGCTTGTCACATCGCTCAATCTTGGGGATGTGATGAGAAAGCATGAAGTAAGGTGTAGGTATGAAGAGGAATACCTGTTTCCAAAGATGGCAGTCATTCTTGCGCTTGGTACTTTGGCCATTTGTCTTCTTCTTCTGCAGGTACATTTTGTTTCAATGTGATACATTGGCTTTTGGTTCATGTTAATTTTCTAAATTTCAGAATCTGGAACTGCACCAAGAGCAGGGTCTTTTAATGCCTTTAGCCTGGATTTGTTGAACAACCTGTGAATTTGGCCCGAGAAAAATATGTAGTGCATTATTCATTTTTTTTTCCTGTCTCTACGTTTGACCGGAGGCACCTGTAATTGTTGAGAGTAATTGTTGACAGCTTTGCAGACAGTTCACATGGACAATCAATCGGGATTCACAGTGATAATTGATATGGAAAATTGGTGCTGAGAAACAAAAAAGGATTGGTTTAATGTTTTTGCTTTTACAAGTTCAGTCAGATTTAAGGCTAACCCTTTTCTTTGTCCACCTGCCAATGTGGAACATCCCTGCGATGCAAAAAATTGAAAACACTGTTACGTGGTTTCCCTCCTAGGATTCATTGGTTTTGAGGATTTAATTGGTTATGCAGATCATCTGGGGGGCCGTTAAGCGCTTTGAGCAAATGAAGGAGGGATATTCTCGGATGTCTTCTCTGAAGCAGGCAGCAGAAGCGGGAAATACGGCTAAGTCAGTTTTTCTTGCGGCCATGACACAAGAAGTTCGTTCCCCAATGCAAGGTACACCGCCCATCTCTATTGGAGTCAGCGAATTATTGACATTAACACTTTATTAAAATTAACTACAGTGAATGTGTTTGGCCACATGGCTCATTACTGGCCACCTTAACTAATTAGTGTTATTAGTACTAATTATGATTTTGGGTCAAAAGAACAGTCACTCGAGTTAGCTCTAATAGCGACGAGCGGTATACATCGCTTATCAATTTGGGTTGAGTTTGCAAGTTCACATGTGGTAGGATTGCTAATCCACACCAATATTAGCAAGTTCCGCATTTCACAGTAGTTCAATGTCTCGCACAAGCTAATCCATCTTCAAAAACCTTCATATAGACTTAACCGATGAATGTTGTTGACTACACTAACAGTAGTGAAAGGCATATGTTCCTCGATCAAAACATTTTTCATCTGGCTTCATATATTCAAACCAAGAAGCATCCAGTTGTGTGTCGGAGTGTTGTCGAAGCCAACTTAGATATTTCTCCGAGTTTACTTTTGGGATTGGACTAGGAGGCCTTTCTTGTACATATATCATAATTTTTCTTTCTTTTTCTTTTTCTTTTTCTTCGATTGCTTTGTACACGCTTCATATCCTCTTACATTCTCCTGGAACAGAAATTTCCACTGCAAACTTTTTTGCATGTTCGCATGAGTTTTTATTTTGTTTCTGATCATGGACATGGAATTCTCACTTTTTATAGTATATGCTCTTTGTGCTGAATGATAAAATTGGAAAGCAGGTTAATACCTGTAAATAGCAATATGATGAAATAGTGATGTGAAAACCATGGCGATGGAAATGGTGTAAGATGGAAGAAAGAAGTTCTTGGTTTTCCTGTGGAAAAACTTGCACTATGGGTCTGACCTATGTCTGGACTACTCTTAGACTTGCTTAGGCTTAAGTCCTTAGAAAATTAGCTTTCCTCTGGCTTATCTCAGTATACACTGTCAATAAGTACAACGAGGGGCGCTACTCTGCTAATAAATTCAGGACCTAAAAAGATTTAGGAAATAAATCCAGGCTGAACGGAGGGAGGCTATTTCAGTGTTTTTTAGGTTTAAAATATTCCACAATCTTTTTGAATTAATTCCAAAAGCAGCAAAAGAAATTATGTCTGCTGACACTCTGGTGCCGAGCTTTTCATATGGGAGTCTGACTGTAAAAATGTTTATTTGTTCCTTGCAGCGATGCTTGGGATGATAAATCTTCTTCTCAAAACTAATTTGGATCCTTTACAACTCGACTATGCTCGTACGGCAGAAGCCAGTGGGAAAGCTCTTATCTATCTCATCAATGATGTCCTTGACTATGCAAAAATAGAGTCAGGAAACTTCAACCTGGAGAATGTTCCATTCAACATTCGTTTTCTTGTGGATGACGTACTCAGGTCAGGCTATGTATTCAGTTCTCTGTTACGGGTACAAATGGTGTTACATAAGAATCGTGGTTTTACATATTTCTGTTCCTGTCTTCATTTAGCTAAACATTTCTGTTTTGTTCGCAAATCACAGGCTTGATCGGTATTCGTTATTTGCAGAGATAAAGATGGCTCGAAGTTGTTTAAAAAAAAAATTATGTGACTCGTTCTGCTGTTTTAAATTTTTGGAAAGTATTATTATGGACTGAGAGACGTTTTAAATGATTAGGATGTACATTTATGTGGAAAGTTCGTCCTAGATTAAGCCTCTGGTTTCCATTGTGGATAACATGCATTACATGGCTAGGAAAATGTTGATAATCTCTAGAGAGACTCGCATAACTTATGTCTTTCCGGTAGTTTTTGATTGCCCATCAAAGGACAACCTGCCAGAATACTATCAAATAAACCTTCAGTAGGACTTCTGTTTTTCTCTAAGGATCCCTGAAAGTAATCTGAAGGTGAAGAAATGGGCGTTTGGGAACAGCATGTTAACTCCAATCGCACAGGAAAAAAAGGGCCGTCTAGAACTTGCAGCCCTTGTATTTGATTCAGTACCCACATATCTTGTTGGGGATCCAGCTCGGCTCCGTCAGGTATTTCTACTATTTCTCTGATGTCTTCTTTCCATCTGACGTGTAAATTAGACCACATTAAAAGTATTTTCTTTTGAAGTCGTAATTCAAGTCACAGTTCTCATCAATCTACTGGTATGTAGCAATGAAATTCTACATGCTTTCGCTTTCAGTTATGATCTTGCTTTGAAAATTTCTTAATTGTATTTTTGGCTCATAGGTCAATGTATTTTCGATATTGGTTACTGTATTAACACTAATTGTGATGAAAAATGTTAGTTTTGGTCTTGCAGAAGTTTCTTATACAGAACAGTTTTATTACTTTTTTTCCAGCACATTTTGCCGCTTTCTTCTTTTGCTTGTTAAGGAGTTCGGCTGCAACACAGTTTTAGCCTTTGTTAATCAGGTTCTTTTTGTCCGATATATGATAGGTATTGTTGGCAAAAGTTTTGCTTTATGGATGCCTTCTCTGTATTTCCATAAGGATATTCAAGTGCGCCTGAACTTTTAGTGAAATTGAAACAGTAAACAGAAGAATTATTTTTGTCTTTGAGACGTTGGTGGCTAGTAATGTCCTTGGGAAGAAAGGACGTCTGAATCATAAAGCTACTGAATCTCATCATTTTCAATGTGATTTGACTTTTATATAATGCAGATACTTGCCAGTATTGTCGGAAACGCCATCAAGTTCACAGAATATGGCCATGTTCTCCTCACAGTTCATCTTAGTCATGAAAGACCTCGTTCTAGTTGGTTACGAAAACAGACAAGTTCAAGTAGTAGTCTCGATAGTGTAGGATCCATTAGTCCTCAAAACAGTCTATCAGCCTCTCCCTCTCCTTCGCCTCCAACCAGTCCTTTCCAGTCAGCTGAATATCTTCCAGGAACTTTACCTCCAAGCTACAAAACACAGGATTGGGGAGGAGTCTTTCACACACTAAGTGGAAGAGAAGCCGCAGATACAAGTTGCAGTTGGGAGGCTGTTTGCCGTACCGCACAAGATGACGAAAAGAGACAACTTTTGAAGGAGAAAAATGATCGTGAGGCAGCTAGTCATGGATTGGTCCCAGTTCGGAGGAAAATAAAGCTTGAATTTAAAGTGGAGGACACTGGAATCGGAATTCCAGAAAATGCAAGGGAGCATATTTATCTTCCATTTGCACAATTAGATCCCAGCTTGCAACGGCGGTATGGTGGGACAGGAATCGGACTTTCCCTAGCACAAAGGTAATGGACAAGATGGAAATTCTTTAGATTTATTATAGCCAGTCAGTTTCTCATGTTGGGCAAGCCTATGTATACGATTTGTGAAAAAGGAATTGTTTAGAGGTGCACAGGAAACACCTTTTAAAATCTAAACCTTTCAAGTGGACAGTACTTTGGGTGGTTCATAAGTTCGCCTAATTATTGATTAGTACGCAGCTCCAGGATCAGAGAGTAGCCACATTAAATATGTTAGCAACTCTTTGTTTGTTTTCATTTCTTTTACATCAACATGAAGAATGTGTTTGGTTCCATGGTGGTACACAGGTTGATCCACCTCATGGGAGGCACTATTGACTTTGTGAGCCGATTGAGAGTGGGAACCACTTTCAAGTTTGATATTAAAGTGGACATGCTCGACAGGCTGATTGGGAACTCTCAGGTGGAAAGCCTACCAGAAGGACAATTAGCGCAATTAAAATGGAAAAAAGCCCTTGTTGTGGATGGACGACAAGTCAGACAACAGGTAGATATAATTTTTTTTCACTTCCCATTGAGTTTCCATAATGTTAACAATGCTAGGTTCGTTCTTTTTCCACCAGCGGGGTTGGAAATTTTCCACCGCTCTGTTTTTTGCATAAATGAATTATTGAAGTTGCAGTATTTAACAGAAAACTTCATCTTTCACCTTTCCTTTTTTTTGTCGAACCTGTGCTTTGAGCTCTTGGCACAGCTGGCTAATTAAAGCCTGCATAAAAGTTGTTAAGTAATCAAAATCTACATTATGTTTAACAGCTTGTTTAAGCTGCTAAAAGCTGATAAATAAAAACTATTTGACAGTTATCGTCAAAGCTTTATTTAAACTTTGAAAAACAATTGTGTGGTCTGATGTTTTGTTAAGCTATTCTCGCTGTTCTTCACGTTTTTCAGGTGTTAGCATCGTGCCTCCATCGACTCGGGCTTCAGGTGGAGCTCTGCGATAATATTTTTAGTGCCACGGTAGCCATACAGGAATCAATTATTCATGATAGTGCCCAGAAGTCTGTTGCTGGTAAAAAAGAAAACAAAGAAGGATGGGACGTCGTTCTTGTGGATGCGGAGGCAGGAGGGGCAGGAAGTGGAATTGACCTAGGAAAATTACTGGTCCGGGCTTGTGAAACAAAAAATATTCCGCACTGGAATTCACTTCTTCCAAAGCTCATTCTTGTGTCTTGCAGGTGAGAGAGGCAGCAAGTACAGATCAGCTCCATTCTAAGATCAATTTCAAACTTAAATTCAATTTCTAGGATTGCTTTCCTTCTTTCTGTGCTCATGGGGGTGTGACGTCCCTCTTGTGAAATTGGCAGAAATGGAAGGTTGGATGGACCTGTAATGTTGCCCTTAGCCCCAGAAAAAAATTATTCCAAATGACTTGCTCCTTAGCAATCCTTTCTACTCTTTCCATTAACTTCACTTCTTTTGGACGACCAGAAGACGTACAAGATATGTGGAGAATGTAAAACTTGTGTTTGACTCTCTTAAGCAGTGAAATGTAATTTCTGACTAGCTTGTTTAGCTTTCTAACCTTTTTTTTCTTTCTTCGCTTTATTTACACACGGTGAGGTTGTGTTTCTGTGGTTGTGGCAGTGAGGACGATGTTGAGAGCGCGGAAATTACAGGAGGTCCCTTTTCGGGCACTCTTATTAAGCCCGTAAGGTGTACAGGATTGGCAGCATGTCTAACAGAAGTCCTGGGAAGTGGTCGGAATTTCCCCGAGGAACTTGATTCAAGATCCAAAAATGATCAGTCTCCTCCAGCGTTGGTGCGAGCCGTGAAAAGAAAGAAAATTCTGGTATGCCGCAACCATGCCGTCCATTCTAAAGGTGTTTTTTGTTGAATAGAGTCTGGTTATGTACCTCAATGGTCTGTTTGTTGATTCTATGAAAACTGTGTGCCAAACAGTGAATGTGGCAAGACATAGCCGGTGTAGAAATAGGACCTAAAAAGACACGGAAGGGAAAAGAGAGGCAACCTTCATTACGTTAGAAGTCTGCATTATGATGTATAAGACCATCCCCTTGTTTTGATACTATCTAGTCCATGTTCTGTTGGTTTGCAGGTAGTTGATGGCGATTTCGACACTCAAGATGCTGTGTCTACAGCCTTAATGAAGGCAGAGACCGGAGCAGTTGTTTGTGTAAGCAATTCCGTTGAAGCTTTGCAACTTCTCGAGGAGTCTGGACCGTTCGATTGTGTTCTTGTAAATGTCACTATACGAGCAATTGACGGGTGAGTGATTGTGACTTTCACATACAATATCTCATTGTGGAGACTATATGCGGGGCTTATGGTTTGTTTTGGTAGACAAGGTTTGGTAGCTTTGTGTACAATGGCAATCATATTTAGCCTTCAATCACAGGAATTTGCTACTATGGTTGGCCAGTCCATGAACAGGACGTTTTGATAGGAATTCCCGCTCTGTCACGACGATGAGTACAAATTTCCTTAGAGCTGTTTCGCTCTGCAATGACCAATTCATCTAATGAGTTTTGATTGAAAAAGTCACGATGCAAGGTGATTGCCTTATCTGAAAGAGGTGGTGTCATTGTATCACAGGTATGAGTTAGCTCGAAAAATTCGAGCGCTAGAACGTGATGCAGTCAATCCTTCACTTCGAACTCCTATTATTGCCCTCGTCTCGGAGGCCACAAGAGGGTGCTCTCTTGAGTGTGAAATGGCCGGTATTGATGGGTGCATAATGACACCAGTGGAAGAAGAGGCATTGACAAAAGCTTTAGTGGATGTAATGTATGAAAAGCAAGGGGAAAAGAGAAATTCTCCCCCGAGAAGTTTGGACCATGCATCATTAAAAGGATGGTTACCTCAGTGGTAGTACAATCTAAATTTAGGCTGAAGTTGTTTATACGGTACAGGCTTTATGCCCAATTGTCCCAAACCGCCCATCTTGATGTGCTGCGGCAGTGTTGTTTTTGGAAAGGTTTCCATGTGAATATAGCAGTTGGAGCTCAATGTTTATTTACAACACATTCTGATATTCAATTGCTTTCATTTTGTCATATAGTTTTTGGCTTTCGGCAAAGGAAATGCACTCAAAGTGCTGGTAAAACAATGAAAATATCTCACTTTCTTCAATGTGGTTTCCCACGACTGTCGCACAATTTTTGAATGCGTGTGTCCTGGAGTTACTTGCAATGGATTTTCAACTCCGCTGTGACAACCTACTAGAGTGAACCCAACTTGGGTTATTTGGTGCTATTGGTGAACTCAAAAAACGGTTTATCAAATTCGGAAGCCATTAAGCAACCGACCTCTTGATAGAAAAGAATGCGTATGCAATATTATTCCATTAGCCTTCCTACCTTATTATTATTTTTTTTTTCCAGATGTTTACCATCTTGCTTTTCTTTGTAAAGTCTTTACATATTACCCAATAATGATGAAATATACAGCAATACTGTAACAAGGTCTCTAAAAAGTGCTACAAGGTTGTGGACTAGAATCACACAAGGATTCTTATGAAAAATTTGGATGTTAAACACTTTTGTGAATGGATTAAAAAAGCTATCCGTACCTCACAAACTTTAGTAGCCAGTAAGCCCAAATTCAGGACAGGTCTATACACTTCTGATGAAGAACCTATGAGTCCTTTAGCATCCAGAGTTGACTAGACATTAGTGTGTTAAAAGCATCAGGTCAAAAGAAACAACAGCCATTTAGAACAGACCTTACATAGTGATGAGAGTTCGTGAATAATTGACATTAAGGGATATGTAATGTTAGTCACACTAAATCATATATTGCCACATGGGTGATTATAAGCGAGTCAAGTAAATATGTTATTATTAGAATTTCTTACCGAAGAAGTTGTGAGTCAATAGTCGGCAAGATTAAGATCTTTCATTTAGAATTCTTAAGACAATTTAAAAAGCACCTTGGTTAACCATCTCAGAACATGGGAAGAAAAAAAATGTCTAAGACGAAACAGAAAACCAAACATGGAAGGAAACAAACTGAAAAAAAAGAAAAACGTGGAAGAAACTAGCCCACAAATAAAGGCAACATTGAAATGGACAACAGGTACAAAAGCAACGAAAAATATAGCGAACCCAAACCAACCCTACCTAACCAAATCCCGACCTAGTTAAAGAACTACTAAAAAGGAACCCTTTTAAGTCCACCAGGCCCGACAAAGCAGGCCGTTCAAAACAAGCTGATGATCCATAACAACAATAGCAGATTGAAGAAGGATAGAAGCTTGCACTTGCTGTAAAGCAACAGATAAACGCTAACGATAAAAAGGACAGGCGCTTGAAGGGCCCCTTCTCTCAACTTATCCAAAGCAACTCCCGAACAACCAAATACCTCCAGCGTTATTGGAATAGAGTCATACTCCATAGCATCGCAATGTGCATAATCATTTATCGGTCATTTCATAATCCTATGTTTCAAAATATACAATACAATACAATACAAAAAGTACCGGAAGTGCCTTTGGTCGATGACAAATGCCAGTGCATATATTTATGTTCCCATTCGTCGGGTGCTTAGAGTTTGGGGCTTTACTAAGATGTATTTTGGCCCGTTAACAATAAATCTCATGCATAGATGTCCTATGCGCATAAAACGCACGGAGTAAACTAACGAAGCGCATAAAACAATTTCAAACTTTATAAAATCCGTCGTAAAATTCGTACTTTTTATTAACTTTCAAATTTCAAAAATATAAATATTCAATACCCTAAAAAACTGATAAGTGCAAAGAACTAGCGGCGAGCGCCGGAATTTACGGCATCTCCGACGGCGGCTTCCTTTTGAAGACGGAGTGGAGGACAGATGAAAATGTGCGTGCGCAAATGAAGCAAAACGGCTCAAGGAAGCCGCCGTTGGAGACACCATAAATTCCGCGGCTCGCCGCTCATATAAAAATACACGTGCGAGACACCATAAATTCCGCGGCAATACGCGTGCGAGACACCATAAATTATGCCGCTCGCCACTCAGATAAAAATACGCGCGCGCAAATGAAGCAAAACTAAAAAGTGCAACGAACAAGCGGCGAGCGGCGGAATTTATGGCGTCTCCAACGGCGGCTTCCTTCTGAAGACGGAGAGGAGGTAAAATAAAAAATATGCGCGCGCAAATGAAGCAACGATTTTTTTTGTGTCTGTACAAATTTCCGTAGTGTGAGACGTACGAAATTTACGAATTTTACGAAACAAGCGAATACTACGTAGTTTTCGTAAAAAAGTCCAAATCCGTACGAATAGGACGTCTATGATCTCATGGTTAGGAACTCAGACATACATACATTTCCCTCACTAGGTTGTGGTATATCGTTTTTGTTGACGACTTACCAATTATTAATTTTTGGAAAAAAGTCCTCGATATGAAACCCTAGTCATTAACACTAATTTATGATTTTTGTTCAAAAAAACACAGAATCAAATTATAATTATTAACTCTGATCGCGACGGGAACAGCACTACACGATTCAATTAGAAATTCTGCATACTATCTGCCCACAAAAAAATGAAAACAGGAATAGTCCATATTCAGATACGCGAGCCGTTACAATTTTGATTTCTTGGATAGGGAAGAGAACTATTCTTTGGCCAATTTTATGTTATAGCTTTTGCTAAGAAAATAGACTGTACAGCCACTAAACTGCGCTTACAAAAAACCTTATACAAGCCGAGAAAATGGAAGAATTACCTTCTGCTATGACTAACCCACTACTATCATCCGTTCTTGATTTGCGGTGTGAGACACATAGAGATTTGATTTCAAGATATTGCTCGCCTTTGTCGTTTTGAAATGTCTCAGAGTGATGAAGGTGCATTGCTCAAATGTTTCCAAAACCTGTCTGCTGACGACGATTACATCCAGCGCATGGAGTAATACATGGCTCACATGAACAAAGATCGAGCCTCATTGTTGGCCAACAAACACAGCTTATCGTAGCTTACAAAATCTGCAAAAATAAACCACAGAAGCCCATAAATTTTTATTCATACACTCGACTCGACGACATCGACCTGGAGCCAATACCTGTTAACAAGGTAATGGTGGTTTCATTTGCAATAAGTTGCATTTCTGCATAGACAAACCATTCTACAGAGTGTATTCTGATACACCACCGACGTAAGCAGTCTATCAGTCTGCATGATCTCCCAGTAACACTGGCTTCAACTGTTCATTGGCCAAAAATTATAATCACAAGAAACAAAAAACCAAACAAAACAAACTAGGTTTTCTGTTCTAATGTAAGGCCTCCATATGATGGCTGGCTCCCCGTTCTTCGTCAAGGTCAAAACCCCTAGAAAAATTTCTCACGTAAAAAAAACTGAATACCCTTTTTAATGCTAAAAGCTTCAATGCACAATATCAAACTACATAAAATACATACTTTATTAGGTATGATGTGGACCATTTAGCTATACGTATTGACGGAATACATCAACCTGAACTTGCTTGCATACATCCATGAAAGCCAGTATTGCAGTAAAGTCCTAACTGTCTACAATCAGAGGGAGAGAGAAGCGAGAAAGAGTGACAGAGAGGGAGAGGGAGAGGGAGATAGCCATTCATCAGGTGCCTACACAATCCTATACACAAAACCCTAAGTTTTCCTTAATTGAAACAACATATTTAAACAGACCGAAAAAAATGTAACAGTATAAAAGTAGAAATTTAAACATAGAAATCATAGAACACTGTTATAATAAGTAGAGCAGGATTTTTAATGATATTGTAAATATAATAAGGCAAAAATTATTACCAACTTGTAGATTAACCTTTAACCAAGATTCATGAAAACCTAATAATGCTTTCAAAACCACAAGCAGATTGCTTTTTTTAAACTTGCAACAGTTCAGCCACTTTTGCAAAAAAAACTCAGAGAAGGAATCAGATAGAAAAACATACCGAAATTGTCTCCAAAATCGACAGCTGTCTGCTCTTTTATTGCCCCCCCGCCCATATCAACCACACCAATTATTTCTACAAACTTGCTGGCATAACTTCTCGGATCACCGATTATTCTTATCATCTGGCCGTCAGAAGTCTGGGCCATAATTTCGCCAGAATGATTCCTTTCGCCTATTTTAACCACACAACGAACTTTTTTTCCAATATACCGATGCATAAGACTACCATTTACCATGGGAGCAATTTCAGCTGATGAAGCATCTTGAACCATGGCTACTGTACGGACAAGCCTTCAAAGAACAACTAACAAAGAGAAAAAGATGAGGTTGGCTGCAGCGTTTAACAAGAATGTATGTAAGGAGGGAACCGACAGTACATAGGGAAGAAAAGGTAAAAGAGTAGACCAGAATTTGATCATTCCCGCGCTTTTCCTTTCCAGCCAATAGTATAGAAACATGGATATATCAGTTATGCTTTACAGCATTGTCCGTCCGTTTTCATGTTATCATGAATAGTGTGGACCACTCTAAATTATTAGTATTAAAGTATGCGTATTATTATTAAGGTACAGTACACCGCCAATCGCTATTATGGTAAAGCAATAAATAGCGTAAAAAAAAAAATAGTGTTATTAATGCTAATTGGGAAAAAAAAAAATCCAAAAAAAGCATATATACTAATTAGTCATCAACTCTAATTTAGATTTTTACGAATATTAAATGCCCGCCGTATCGATGTCAACTTCAATATATGTATCCGTATGGAATGTGACAATTCGTACGCCAAAATCTGAATTTTCGAGTTTGCGTCTCTTTTTCCAGTGCACATTCACATGCGTGCGAAATTACATTAAATGACTTTTTGTACATTTGTATTTAAAAAAGTACATTTTGGTACGAAAAAACTGTCCGTACATCACACTATAAAAATTGCGGTGTACTTCCATTATTAACGCCAATTAAAAAATGAACCCTAATAGGCGTAAAGGAAAAAATAGAATTGTGGATTGTATTTCAGGTATTTTTTTTTTTTTAAGGGCACCGAATTAGCGTTATTTACTCTAATAACGATTGGCGGTGTACCAAATCAGCAAAAAGCAAAGTCGGTCGGATGTACACCGCTAATCGTAATTAGAGTAAATTACTCTAATTCGGTCGCTCGAAATTTCGACTCTATCACATCAAATAGAGTAAATGATTCTAAATTTTTTTATTATGCTATTTAAGGTAAGGTTTAATTAGCGTTTTTTATTCTAATATATGTTCGCTTAAAAATAGTGTGGAGTACGGATGACGTCCGTCCGTGCAAAATTGTACTTTTATAAATAACAAAGTAAAAATAATGATTTAATACAGGCCGTTATCATGTAACTGCGTTTTAACAATCCACGTAGTGCAAACGTCATAGTGACGATAAACTGTACGTTTTGTCAGATTCTGTACGAATACCTTATTTACAGTAGAGGATATTAACTTGGCAAATTAGAGTACACCGCATAAATTAGAGTAAATTTCTTTTTGAAACAGTTCTATCACATAAACTAGAGTAAAATACTCTAATTATTTTTTTCTCTTTTTTTACTCTAATTTTTTCATTACTCTAATTACGATGCGCGGTGTACTTCAGTTTGGCGTCTTCTTTTATTTGACGCACTGCCACGTCATGCCAACTCATCTTCAAATTTTATCCTGAATCGCCTCGAGAGCAGTTTCTTTTCAAGTCAAAGGAAGACCTGACCAACGAATATGAAAATGTCGATTTGGACGATTCGCACGGATTTGAAAGAACAGTCGAACATAAATTATTAAATTTAGATCACCTTTGGACAAGTGAGAGAATATTCTAAACGTTTCTGATTGGTTTTGGATAACCTTGTTTTCTTCCTATTGGGCGTTCGTACTACAGTTTGCTGCAGTACTGTAATGCTGTCTATTCGCTGATTGGCGGAAAACTGGTCCGTACCAGCATGCACACATCGGGAAAGTCGTCATGTTTTGCCGAATCTTTGCCGGTCCGACGAAGTTACGACAAGCGGCTGGTTGTGATTTTATTCGGTTTGTGATTTGTGACTTTTCATCCCACCGACAAATATTGAACATTAATCTCATCCGTCGTTTCAGTCCAGATTGCCGAATCTCATCAGTAACTGCTTGCGCCGATGTATTCTGTCGTTTTGCTCCAGACCTGACAGAAAACTCTGCCAAATCTCATAGTCAACCATTTGGCAGAGTTTCGGAGAAAATTTCTTAGCTGTGATACTTTTGATGAATCATATTGACGCTTTATTGGTCGGGAAAAAGTGCGAACTGAACTTCGATTTGGTGCGAACTAAGCGAATTTGATGCTGTCCGGAATTTCAAGTGTCTACACAAACCAACTACCCGTAAATATTACTCGGCCCGGTTTGGGTCCAAATCGTTTCGGACCGAACACCAATTTTTTTGTAGGATGATTTGGCAAATTCACTACACCGCGAATCGTAATTAGAGTAAATTACTCTAATTCTGTGGCTCGAAATTTCGACGCTATCACATGAAATAGAGTAGATGATTCTAATTTTTCATTATTTTATTTAAGGTATAGTTTAATTAGCGTTTTTAATTCTAATATAGGTTCGTTTTAAATAGTGTGGCGTACGGACGACCTCCGACCGTGCAAAATTGTACTTTATTAAGTAAGAAAGTACAAATAATGATTTAATACATGTCATTATCATGTAACTGCGTTTTAACAAACCGCGTAGTGCAAACGTCATAGTGACGATAAACTGTACGTTTTGCCAAATTCTGTATGAATACCTGTATGAATACCTTATTTACAGTAGAGGATATTAGCGTGCCAGATTAGAGTACTTCAATAAATTAGAGTAAAATTCATAGTCGAAACAACTCTATCACATAAATTAGCGTTCATTACTCTATTTTTTTTGTTTTTGTACTCTAATTTTTTCATTACTCTAATTACGATTCGCGGTGTAACAGATTAGAACGGAATAAGTTCGGTTCTAACAATTTCAATGACTGCTAAGGGTGCGTCTCCATGTGCTTAAGTAAGGGTTTTTTTCCGTCGTTTTCCTGAAAAAAATAGAGTCGTACCGCGTAAGTTTAAACTGTACAAAAAATAAGAGAAAATAAAAAGTACATTTTGCGTCATCATGGAATTTAAGATGTACTACATGTTGTCATTTTGTGTTCTTCGACCCACGGCCACGTCAAAAAATGTCATCTTCAAACTTTTCTTTAAAACGCAGGGAAGATGTGATTTAAAACAAAGAATTTTTGAAAAACAAAAAGATTCACGTAGTCGCACGTGTAAATTTTTCTTCAAGAAATTAAAAAAAAAATCAACCGACGACGAAAAGTGCACTATCCGCTATGTTTTGTCCTTTTGCGTTCAGGTGCGACAAATCAAAGTAAAAATTTGTTTGGATTTGTTTGTTTGCGCCTGGCAGGATTTTATTTCGCTAGGGGTCTGAAGATCTGATGCCATTTCACGTTGAGCGGATAAGAGACGCAAAGGCAAATTGCTTCTTCAACCGTGAAACAGCAAAGGCTGGATGGCGGTACGTCTACAATGTCACGAAAAGTCGTGCGACTTTACAAGTGTTGTTTTTAGAAAGCTTTAGTCCTCTCTATGCCTCAGCTGTGAGGGAGAGAGAGCTGTTCAAGACTTAAGTTATTTTTGGTTGAGTTCGGTTCAATATTTACCAAAATTAGTATGGCTGTGAAGTAGGGAGTTCACGGTTCATTCACACTTGGGACACACGTCGTCACTTGAGAGAAATGCGTGAATATGTCCTCTGTGGACGTACGGAAATTCGACGAGACCACGGTACTTCGTGAAGTCACATTTATGGTGCCAAATCCTCTAATCAGACGGCTAAGAGCCGCCGCCAACAAATACTGACGAGGCATGACTAGATCACTATCACTTTACGTTGTCGAAACTTCGGTGTAAATATTTGGTAGAACAGAATTTGGTCTGTAGTGAATTAGTTGCTTAGTGTTGAGAATGAGATTTATGACATACCTTCAGTATACAGGTATACTCACAGTATTTGTTGTGTTAGAATGTTAGATATACGGTTGGAATGCCTCCGTACAACTTAGTGTATTTTCAGTGTATAGAAGTAGGACTTAGTAAATTTTGATTCATTAAGAACAAATGATATGAAAAACTGTACACTCAGTTTTATGCAAATTCACCTCTGAATATCTCACAGATTTGTGAGTAGAATTAAGTGGAATTTTATGTGTGTTTTTTTTTTGTATGATATCTAGACTGTGGTAGATTTGTAGGACTATTGTGTTCGTGTGTTGAAAGTTATTGTCTGTTAAAGTTGCTGTTTTGTCATTGGTATTTGTGGAAGCTTCCTCTCTTGTTTTGTTCTACAATGACTACTACTGCAGCTTCTTCTTCATCTTCAGTATTAGCAGTTGTCTTAGAACAACAACAAGCAGTTACAATAAATAACGTGCGTCATCACATTTTGTATAGCGTCGACAGCTTTTCACTGGCATTGTCGATGTCTATAATTGTCACCCCCTTAAGGGACAACTTCGTTTGGTACACATAGGGACACCCGAAATCCGGGTTCGCCGGATCTACGCTAAAAAACAAAGTAAATTCTCTAAGTTTCAAGTACATGGAGACGCACTCTAAGTCCTGTTCGGTCATGCCCAGCCCAGTTTCAGCTTATTTACGCATGTAGGGTATTACGGTATTAAGTAAGACGATAAATAGTTTAACACTAAATTGTAGAAATTGATGGTTCTTTTAGTATTTTCTAGGTCTAAAATATTCTGTAGAAAAGAAACCGAGGCAATATGCCTCTAACTCCTCTTTTCAACTCCCACACTTGTTGCAGTCACTGATAGTTGGAGAGGAAGCTAAAGCCATGGCTACCTAGGCTATCCAGAGGTTTACGAGAAATAGATTAGTTGATTTACGTAATGGTGGTTTCTTTACTAAAAGGGAAGATGTCAAATCCAGGATTTGATCGTGGTACCAGCCGTCCAATAAAGCTGCCGAAAGCCGGTAGACTTATCCATTAAGTGTAGGACTAGAGTTACATGCTATAGGGTTTGTTAGTTATTTAAATGTTGCCACATAGGATAACTCATTTAACGTCAACTGTTTACGGGATACATAGATTCAATTATGTAAAAGTACGGATTACGGTTTGGATAAGAAACGAGTACCGTGCATTTGTTTCTTTAAACGAAACAAATACCGCGCAAGTATTTATGACGGCTACGATTGAAATATGCATTTAGTCGGACTGCCGAGAAGAATGGTGAGATCGCAGAAGAGAATCTCGGCAGTTTTTGGTCATCACCACATCGGATAACACGTGGCACAACTAGATTAGATCGCGGCATCTTCAGGGATTACGGGACAGAATTCGGATATGACATGTGTAGATATTTAGGCCATGTTGTACAATATTCGTACAAAAAGTACACTGGCAGCTGTACTTTTGTGTACTGTCAAGCTCATGTGCTTCACAGGCACCCCTTTTATCTTATCAAGGATTCCCGGGCCCTTTTCCCTTTGTACGGTCATTAAAGTAATGGGAAAGGAGCGCACTCAGTCGGACCAAATTCTTCTATTTTCCTAACTGAACGGAACGCACTTTATTTGGCGCCTAACGGAGGCCGGACGACAAAGTTACTCCATTCCAAAGATTACCATCCTGTTACATGTGACCAGTTGCCAACTGTCCCATTGGGGGCTACATTGTGGAACGCCACGTAACTTTTGGGATATTCTTATAGATTTTTCTGTTGGCTATCAGTAGGACGTTAGTTCAGGTCCACCAGCCGAATAGAGCATTTATTAATGTGAGTCAAAGTTAGGCGTTTCACGTCAATTTAGAACTTTGTTGCTCAGAATTGTGTCATAGAAAACCACGTGGCTTCTAATCTAGCCGGAGATAGCCGCCTAAATTTTTGCCCCTAGTGTAGTACAACATGTTTTGTCTTATGTCCGTACGATAAAAATTCTTGGCCGGTGATTGGCTCCTGGTATTGCTTTGACTTTGGTACTATCGGTAGGACAAACTTTGCTTGTATAAGGCACTTGGGGCCGAGGGAGACAGGTTGCTGTTTTAGTACTGTCTCCTGAGAAAAACCCTAGAAATTCCAGCAAACTTTCTTGTGGAGAACTTTTGTTTTGCATGTGATTGTGACCCTATTGCCATCTTGGTTTGCATCCGTCTTTTGTGGAAATCGTAGTCCGGTTGGGTGGTTGGCACCGTCTTTCCTGTTTTGGGCGGTTTGGGAACTGGTGTTTGTTGGAAACCAAGAAGGGTCTTGCCGGTTCCGGGTCGCGGAAACCGAGGAGTTAAGGAGGCCTTACCTGTTCCGGGGTTTTCAGGGGGAGATTTCGTCTCCTTTTGATTGTCCACGTTACGTTTTGAGGGTAGGTTGAGCTCGCTTGCTATTATTCCACACTCTAACTTTATTTCTCTATTTTTCTAAGGGCAAGGTGATATTGTTAATTCTGAGACAACATTTTTTTTATTTCTATCCTTTCATTTTTCTGAGTGGAAGCATCTGGGTTCTCTCTTTGGTAGTCCTTTTTGGGGCTCTGATTGGGTTTCTTCCGGGGTCGATTACCAGAACCTTTTGTACCAGAATAGTGGATTTTGAGAGGATTTTTGTTAGGCTTCCAATTGATAGTCACAGTACTAAAACAACAACCTGTCTCTTTAGGTTAAAGAGGATAGGTGCTCAGGGCGGAGACTTTTATAAGGGGATTTAGATCTTCTTCTCCAGTCAGCTATGGGGGGAGGAGAAGTCCAGGATAAGGATCTTCCGGGTGTCAGATCGGACAAGCAGAAGAGGCAGGAAGCAGTGGCCCAGGAGGAAGAGTCACAGGTGCCCGAGGGAGCACCCCCCTTTGGCTCACCTATACACATAGAGCGGTTTCTTAAGGGAGAGATGCCCCAGGGGGTTGCGGTCAACACTCCTCCTACGCACCCAGAGGGGAGACTCTCTCCTCCACCTCCACCTGTCTTTTCCCCGAGAATTTCCCAACGTTGTCCGAGTCAGTCAGAGCTAGGGCTTCGGAGAAGGCGGAGAGGCCGCCCTTATCCCCTAAAAGCCGTTGAAAGGGGTTGGCCCACAAGGAAGCAGTCCCTAGTCACCTTCCCGAGATCGGTCGCTATACCCGATCTAAGGCACCGATAGCAGAACTGTACATGGATCCTAAGATCTTGACCGATCCTAACCGGCCAGGTCGCAAACAAACCTGAGCCCTTCATGAT
This sequence comes from Zygnema cylindricum, assembly GCA_037447655.1. Classification (NCBI taxonomy): domain Eukaryota; kingdom Viridiplantae; phylum Streptophyta; class Zygnematophyceae; order Zygnematales; family Zygnemataceae; genus Zygnema; species Zygnema cylindricum. The sequence continues at coordinate 53,009 of JBBHKE010000807.1, read as the reverse complement.
CTCCATGAGTTGAAGGTTAAGAAGGAGTTGGTGCAGCGGGTAGCCAAGTCAGATCGAGCCAGGGTGGTACGCCCAGTGGGAGGTGTAGTGGAGATACTCAGCAGTTCATCCGAGAGTGGCTCCCCAACCTCCGTACCGGAGCAACAGGGAGGACCATCAACTTCATACCAGCAACCCACCCTATCCCAGGACATCGCAACTAGCAGGCCAACACAAGGCGGGGCAGTCCCTCGGACACGGGCCGGGGAAGGGACCAGCAAGGGAGGGTTACCAGAGCCAGAAAAGGGGTACAGGTTCGATCATCGGGACCGCAAGGGCAGGTTCGCTCCCCGACCTCAAGCGGAACCGTTCTTCCCTTCCGATTCCACCTCTCCGAGCTCGAAGTCTCCTTCTGCTCCGGCGGTTTGACCATCAGAGGGGTTGTGGCCTTCTAGACCCACCGATCCCGAGGTACCGGGTTTGGGGATTGCGGATCTCTCAGGGGTGGTGAACAGTACACAAAAACTGGTTGATATCCTGCGATCCCAAAGTCAGGCTACAGCGGGGGCTGGACTCGTCACCATCGATTGGGAAGCTCTTGAAGAAGAAAGGAAAAGGGTCCTCGAACAAGAATTTCTCCTCATAAGGGAGGCTAGACGAATATCAGGAGGGATCCCTAGTGGACAGGTGGCTCCTCGTAGAGAGACAAGTCCCTCTGCTGAGAGACAACCTACAGTGTAGACGACCCCTATGGAGATGCCAGCTCCCGGGATTTGTTCGGAACTTAGACCTAAGTCTCCTCTTCAGCGTGAAGGGGGGGAAACAACAGGACCTAACAAACAGGGGATGGGTGCAGATTTACCGGAAAACATTGCAACCGCCTCCACTGAACGTTCTACTGTTGTCTTAGTGGCTGGGTCTTCAACTGCGGAGGCCGTGGTATTATTACAACCCAACCAGAGACAACACATCTCCCTTGGGCTTTCCACTCCTCCTCCATCTCCACCTCAGGCATCCTCTCGTTCGCCTTCTGTTTCTCTGGCCGCTGCAGTCCGTGGGTCACCGGGACCACCTGTCTTACCCTACAAGTACGACGTTCTTTCCTACTCTCCTCCTCACCGACGTTCTCTTGATTCTAGGGAAGGAACTCCTCCACCAAAAACCTCCAGAAGGCGTACACGGAGACAGACACCTTTCCCTCGTAGTCCTCGATCATCTCCATTCCCTTCTCTACCAATCCCTTAAGGACCACCGGTGATCAAACCTATTCTCCACATTCCCTCGGTGGAAACAGTTTGCCAGGAGGAACGGGCCTCTCCTGGGTATAGAGGAGCAGGACTTCGGGCAGCTCTTCTCAAGGTGATAAGCTCATCGTTTCCCTAGGGCCAACTCAAGGGAGATACAGGTCCTCTCATTATCCCACCAGTAACCAGAACTTCCTCAGTGGGGGGGAGGGCCCTCCCTCGTCAGGGAGCTCCGTCTACCGGAGAAGGAGGCGGCTCTGAGCCACGCGACGCGGATCTAGGCGTCATTTCACCGGTTCAGTTTGTTAGTCCCACCGGACAATCATCTCCCCAGTTCACCAACCTTGCAGAGGAGGAGAAAGAAATGGGGGATGCAAGGATCTTTACAGGAGATAGCTCGGGAATCGCTTTCTCTGATTTCGAATTGCTGTGGAAGTCGTTCACCCAATCTGAAATCAACAAATACAGGGGCGGAGCCATTCCGGATGACTTTGAGACCACGCTTTTTCCCATGATGGTGAACTATCTTGCTGGTGGAGCTTTGGCAGACTACAAGGAGCGACAACCTCTCCTGATGGCTCCCAGCATAAAATTTTTAGATCGTATCTTTGATGAGGCCGTCTTGCAGGCGGAAGCAGACTTGGCTGCCGCTGCAGCCGCTCCTGTCACCGCCCTCTTCACAGAGGACATGAAACTGCAGGCACAAGGACGAGCCTATGTCGCTCAACTTCAAGCCATCCAGGAGGCCAGGGCGGCCACTCGGATGGTTGCAGACGTAACACCCTGTACCACTCTTTTGAACGCCTGGAGACTCCTTTACACCGAGAGGAATGAATCTGCTATCAAAGAATTCACGGAATTCCGTTGCCAAAAGAGTGAAACACCCCAAACTCTTTTTAACGAATTGTCCAACCTCTGTCAAAAGACCAAACTCTCAACCATCGATCTTCTGGCCATGGCAACTAAATATTTCATCGCCGTCCAAAATTCGTTCGGACCGACGGGGCTGGCAGCCTCGATAATAGGATTGTGGGACACGCCATTCAGGACGTCAATCCAGCCGCCAAAGAAATCTCTATGGCGGCTATGAAGCTTTATGATCACTTTGTCCACTAAGAGGCCTAGGAAAAGGCGGTAACCGAAAAAACCCTAGGGAACTTTGCAGGATTTGCCGGAGAAATGCCTCCTCAAAATGAAGAGTCGGCCGAACTATTAGCTTTGCGAAAGCTCTAGGGGAAACATGTGGCGGATATCAGATCCGAACCTGCCATGGGGGCCGATGATCGTGTCTTCCTCTATAACTGTTTAAACTGTCAACAAACAGGTCACGGATAGAAGCTATGCCCCCGGAAGCTCAAACCGGATTTAGCTCTTAAGCAGAAGGAATGGGAGAAGGAGAGAGCTGAAAGGACAAAGAGGCAGCAAGAAAGAAAACAAGAGGAGGCTTTGATGATAAAACACCGGTGAACAAAGACAATTACCGGCCGACGCCACGATGTGAGACTGCAAAGATGTCGCAAGCCCAGTTGCGACAGAGAAAACTTCCAAAATTTGATGACGCGCAAATCTCCAATGAATTGAGGGGCGAATAAACTACCGAAGGCTCCAAGTGCGAGGCTTGCGGTTTCATGGGTCACAAGGAAAGGCAGTGTTTCCGAAAGAATGGAGTTCCTAAAAAGATGATGCAATATGCACTGTTCATCGGAAAAGGTGAAACTGCCGTGAATCCTCTCCCGCTGCAGCTTCTTTACCCTTGGGGACACCGCACACTGGAAAACCCAGAACGACAGCCCACAAGTCAAGCCCGATTAATCCTGGAGGTTATCATCCTAAGCAGAGCGAGCAAATGGCAGCCATGGCTGCAGAACTGGCAGCGCTGTGAAACTCTGTGACCTCCATAAGTCCTCAGAGTGGACAGCTTCTAAGAAGCCTCTAGGATAACCCTGACCCCTTTGTGTTTAAGCAAAAATAACTGCCACCTTGGCAGACAAAAACTCTGACCAACTTCACCCCTGTGAAGAAAAGACTCCCCTGAGTCGATAGCAAAAAGAATCTCTGAATTTGCTCCCCTGAGCAGTAAGTTATGGAGGGTCAAAGTTGACCTTTGTACAGAAGCTCTCTGGGAGAGAGGGTCCTATCTTCTAATTTTTCTAAGTCGTATCTCTCTCACAGACTCTATCTACTGATGTACGGAGCCAATCAGATTTCTGTTTCGTACACAAAAGTACAGCTTCCGGTGTACTTTATGTACGGCTATTGTACGACATGGCCTAAATATCGACACGTGGTATGTCCGGATTCGCTCCCTTAATCCTCGGAGATGCCGCGATCGAATGTCATTCCGCCACGTGTCATCCGATGTGGCGATGACCACAAACCGCCGAAATCATCTTCCGCGATCTAGGCGTTAATTCCGGCTGTCCGATTAAATTCACATTTAAACGTAGACGTAATAAATACATGCGAGGTATTCGTTTCACTTAAGAAATAAATGCGCGGTATTGATTTCTTGCTCGTACCGTATTCCGTACTCTTACATTACTCGATCTATGTATCCCGTAAAAAGTTACAGTTAAATGAACTTTTCCATGTATAAATATTTAAATAATTATCAAACCCTATAGTACGTAACACTATTGCTAGACGTAACGGCTAAGGCTACAGGCTTCCAGCTGTCTGCCGGCCGGTTGGTACCAGGATCAAATCTTGTCGCCGGCACATATCTTTTAGTATATTAAACCCCTAACTAAAATATAGTTTCCCGTAAACCTCTGGATAGCTTAGGTAGCCATGGCTCTAGCTCCCTCTCCAATTTCTCAGTGACTGCGACAAGTTTGAGAAGTTGGAGAGAGAAGTTAGAGGTAGATTGCCTCGACTTCTTTCTTATTTCTATTCAGACCTAGAAAATACTTAAAAAGACCATTAATTTCTACAATCCCCTTATTTTCTAGTCAATCTTTAATTTCAGACCACACTTTTCCCTGCAGAAAATTAGCTTTGGGGAAGGCACAGGTTTGGTCATCATATCTGTTACCATCTCACTATCTAGTCGATACTCTAAGCTGATTATTTTGTTTTCTACTTTCTCTCTAACAAAGCTGAGTCTAATGTCCATATGTTTAGCTTTAAAATGATGTTTAGGATTGGCAAAAATAGCGATTACTGCCTGATTATCACAAAAAAATTTCTGCACATCACTCTTAAGGTGACCAAGCTCACCAAGCAAAGACTTGACCCACATCAATTCTTTTACAGCAGAGCAAGAGGCCATATACTCAGCCTCCATGGTGGACTGAGCAATAACTTTTTGCTGTTTGCTACTCCAACAGCAAGCCCTATCACCCACATATAATACATATCCAGAAGTGCATCTCCTCATCGGAGCATCACCATAACTGGCATCACTCCAAGTAGTGATGTCAGTATTCTCCCCACCCAAATGCAACCATAGATCTCTAGTTCCTACCAAGTATCTAAGGACTCTCTTAGCTGCCTCCCAATCCTTCTTAGTGGGAGCATTTAGACTTCTACTCAGCACTCCTACAGTTGCAGCTAAATCCGGCCGGGTACAATTCATAAAATAGATTAGACTTCCCACTACTTGCCTGTAAGGAATAGTCTGCATGAACTTCTGTTCATCAGGAGATAATTCCTCGTCTAAGACTATGACTCCTTCTTCCTCACTCCCCTCACTTCCCTTCTTCAATTCCATTGGAGTTGTACAACTATTAGCTTTATCCATTTGAAATTTTTCAAGCATGTTCCCTATTGCTTCCTTTTGAGTCAATCTTATAATTTTCCTTTTTCGGTCTCTCTCTACTTGAATTCCCAAAATATATTTTGCTTCCCCCATATCCTTCATTTCAAATCTCCCCTTAAGATCGGTTTTCAGTTTATTAATTTTTTCCATTGATTTACTTAATACAAGCAAATCATCAACATAAATTGCAATAAATATAAAACCTTCCTCATCATCGAAAACATAGATTGAGTGATCTGAGCTGATCCGGATATATCCCAGACCGGTAAGAAACTCATTAAGCTTCTTATTCCACTGTGGTGGCGCCTGTTTCAAACCATAAAGAGATTTAATCAGCCGGCATACCTTACTCTCCTCTCCTTCCTCCACAAACCCTTCGGGTTGTCGCATGAAGATCTCCTCTTCTAATTCTCCATGCAAAAAGGCTGTCTTGATGTCCATTTGGTGCATTTCCACGTCTTCCGCTGCTGCCGAGCTGAGAAGTATGCGGACGGAGGGAAATCTGACCACCGGGGCAAAGGTTTCCTCGTAGTCAATTCCCTCTTTTTGTGTAAATCCCTTTGCCACTAATCGGGCCTTCTAGCGCTCGATTGTGTTATTTGGGTTCAGTTTTAATTTGAAAACCCACTTACAACCGATTGGTTTTCAGTTAGGTGGACAATCCACCAACTCCCAAGTATCGGCTGCCATAATTGAGGCCATCTCCTCATTGATGGCTGTCTTCCACCGGTTTCTTTCTGGACAAGTCATCGCCTCTCCATAAGTTTGAGGTTCATCTTGATGAGATAGTTTAGTTACCTTGTTATTGACTTGTTTTTCTTGTAGTCTTTTGCTACTTCTCCTTCCCCCCTCAAAATCTGAGGCCAAAATAGATGGTTCTCGTGGATTCTTTCGAACAAACTCGGCTTCTCCCCTATCCCTTGATTCCGAATCAATTTCCACCACGTCTTCCGCTTCGGGTAGAGTTGTCACTGGAGTTTCCACAGCCGAGTCCTTTTCAGTCTGATTTGTATCTGCAAGAATGTCATCTTCTCTAAAACCCGGATAGTTAGGGAGCTCAAAGTCATCGGAATTTTCTAACTCAAATCTGATTTTTACTGACTTTGTATTTTGAAGATTTCCACAGACTTTCCTTCATCCATAACTACTAGATGCTTCACTAAGATTATATCTTCTCTTTTTAGATCATAAACTCTATATCTTTTAACATCCTCATCATATCGTAATAAGTATCCCGGTTTTCCTTTAGGATCTAGCTTCGAATTAGACCGATCTGTATCTAGACTGAATACTTGACTGCCGAAAACCTTTAAGTGAGATATGTCTGGTTTCCTGCCTGTCCATCTCTCAAAAGGTGTTTGATCTTTTATGGATGAAGTAAGAACTCTATTTTTGAGGTAATTAGCACAGTTCATTGCTTCTGCCCAAAACCTTTTTTCTATCTTTTTATCTGACAACATACTTCTAGCACTATCACTTAGTGTTCTATTTAACCTTTTCGCTACCCCATTCTGTTCCGGGTTTTCTCTCCTTATTCTCTTGATTGGAGTTTCATGAAGTTTTTCGCTCCATGCTTTATATTGTCTAAAACAATCTTGAGCTTCAGACTTGTTTTTCAAAAAATACACTCGGGAATAGCGAGACCAATAATCAGTGATAGTCATCATAAACCTCTCCCCCCCCGGTGAGGGCACTTTAGCTGGTCCCCAAATATCTGTGTGTAATAGATCTAGAATTTTTTCTCCCTTATAGGTGGCTGTTTTAGGAAAGGGTTATCTGTGTGTTTTACCTTGAGCACATCCACTACTATGACTTATATTATCATTCTCACTAAACTTAATCCCTTCCACCACTCCCATCTTTTTCATCTCTCTTAACTTGTCTAGATTCACATGCCCAAGCCTCTTATGCCACATCATAATATCATGAACACCAGCATAATAAAGTTTCTTCTTTTCATTACTTAAAACCAGCCTAAACATGCCATGGCTACCTTTCTCAGCAATGAAATAGACACCCTCCTCAAAACTAGCAGTAAAGACTCCTTCCCTAGTGCTAGTAAAAAAACCCTTATCATCTAATACGGATGTAGAGATGAGGTTTTTTTCAGCTCCGGATTAAACAATACATCGGAGAATGTTACTATGGATGTCTTTCCTTCTACTAACACTTTCAAATCTACCGATCCTACAAGAGTAGTGGTGACTATCATTTCATCCCTGTACTCTATCTCTACGGTAGGAATATTTCTTATCTTAGTGAACACGTGCCTATCCTTACACATGTGCATGGAGGCACCTGAAACTACAATCCAGCCTGCTTCACCTTTCAATCCACCGTAAGCACATTTCTGCCTTCGTGGTATTTCGACCTCGTTTTCCGCCTCCAACTCCTCATCCAAAAGAAGCTCATCCTCCTCGTCCTCGGATTCCGCCTCATGTACCTGTGTCACAAGGCCTTTTTCTTCTTTTGTATACATACTCCTTAACTTTCTGATCAGCCAACTGTTGTTGCTGAATCGTACCACTTCGGTACATCTCTATGAGAGCCATCCAAAGTTCGGATGCCCTTTCTACCTGCAAATGAGGACATGCAAGTCCTTGAGTGAGATGGCGTAGGATGAAGTGCTTTGCCGCCATATTGTTGAAGTCCCAGGTTTCAGTATCATTCTACTCGTTCGTCGGAATAGGTGACATGAATGCCGAGCCAGTTGTTATTGGTGTGGTCGCCTCCTTCTCCTTTCCTTTGTCCACCACCTCTCCTTCTTTTGTTTCCTCCGTTGAAGGTGGATCCTCTTTTCTGGTGAATCTGCTTCCTTCAAACCCTGGATGAATTCCAAGACTTAATGGACGCCTTAACCGTCCACTCACTATCCCCCAAAACCTTTTTTCGCATAGAGATCCTTGTAGAAATTAATTGTTTTAAAGTATTTTCTAGGTCTGAATAGAAATAAAGAAGCCGAGGCAGTCTACCTCTAACTTCTCTCTCCAAACTCTCAAACTTGTCGCAGTCACTAACAAATTGGAGAGGAAGCTAGAGCCATGGCTACCTAGGCTATCCTGAGGTTTACGGGAAACTTATATTAGTTAGGGGATTATTTACTAAAAGGTATATGCCGGCCACAGGATTTGATCCTAGTACCTGTGGCCGACAGACAGTCAATAGCCGGTAGCCTTAGCCGTTAAGTCTAGATGTAGTCTTACGTATTATATAATACGATAATTAATTAGACATTAATTCGTAGGATAAATCATTTAACTATAATTGTTAACGGGATACATAGATCTGGTAGTGTAAAAGTACAAATTGCGGTACGGATAAGAAATCAATACCGCGCATTGATTTCGTAAGCAAAACAAATACCGCGCATGTATTTCTTACAGCTACGATCAAATGTGAATTTAATCGGACGGCCAGAATTCGCGCCGAGATCTCAGAAGAAGAATTCGGCGGTTTGTGGGCATCGCCACATCGGATGACACGTGGCGATATAACATTGGATCGTGGTATCTTTGGAGATTACGGCACCGAATCCGGATATGACATGTGTCGACATTAAGGCCATGTTGTACAATTTCGGTACATAAAGTACAGCGACGACTGTACTTTTATGTAAGGAGGAGAAATCTGATTGGTTCTGCACATCAGTAGATAGAGTCTGTGAGAGAGATAGGACTTAGAAAAATTAGGAGAGAGGATCCTCTCTCCTAGAGAGCTTCTATACAAAAGGTCAACTTTGACCCTCCATAACTTACTGCTCAAGGGAGCAAATTCAGAGATTCTTTTTGCTATCGACTCAGGGGAGTCTTGCCTTCACAGGAGTGCACGTGGTCAGAGTTTTTGTCTGCCAAGGTGGCAGTTGTTTTTGCTGAAACACAAAGGGGTCAGGATTATCCTAGAGGCTTCTTGGAAGCTGTCCACTTTGAGGACTTATGGAGGTCTCAGAGTTTAAGGTTATGGGCCCACCCTCTAGGGTACCAATACTAAATGGAACTGGCTTCATATACTAGGAAAGTATGATGATAGGAGCTCTATGTGAAAAAAGGTTTTGGGGGATAGTGAGTGGACAGTTGGGGCGCCCATCAAGTCTTAGAATTCCTCCAGGGTTTGGAGGAAGAAAATTCACCAGGAAAAGAGGATCCACCTTCAACGGAGGAAACAAAAGAAGGAGAGGTGGTGGACAAAGGAAAGGAGAAGGAGACAACCACACCAATAGCAACTAGTTCGGCATTCTTGTCACCTATTCCGAGGAACGAGGAGAATGATACTGAAACCTGGGACTTCAACAATATGGCGGCAAAGCACTTCATCCTACGCCATCTCACTCAAGGACTTGCATGTCCTCATTTGCAGGTAGAAAGGGCATCCAATCTTTGGATGGCTCTTATAGAGATGTACCGAAGTGGTACGATTCAGCAACAACAGTTGGCTGATCAGAAAGTTAAGGAGTATGTATACAAAGGGGGAAATATGTTGGATTTTTGCAATGAGCTTGCTACACTCTTCATGGAGCTAAAGAGTGCGGGAAAATATTTTAGTGAAAAAGAAAAGGTTAACTGTTTACTGATGAAGTTACCTCATGAGTTCGAGAACATAGTCAACCGTGTGCAGGACTTGCCGGACTCAAGGTGGATATGGAACTCAGTGGTAGGGATGATTCTCGTTCGAGAGAATACGATTGAGATCCGAAGGGGAGGAAAGAGTGGCGAAGCCTTGGCAACTGGGACCGATTGGAGGAACAAAGATACGCGGAAACTAGTCGGAAACTATGGGGGTAGGGAGCAGAAAAATCAGGTTGACGATTTCGAACCAAGGTCTCCCAAAGGTTTATGTCATTTTTGTAAGAAACCGGGGCACTATATGGCAGAGTGCACTAAGCTAACCGAGCTTTGATTAAATGAGGGGCAGACCGGTGGTACCCCGAGAGGAAAGAAAAAGGCCCTTGTCACATAGGTACTTGAGGCGGAATCCGAGGACGAGAACAATGAGCTCCTTTTGGATGAGGAGTTGGAGGCGAAAAATGAGGTTGAAATTCCACGAAGGCAGAAATGTGCTTACGGTGGATTGAAAGGTGAAGCAGGCTGGATTATAGATTCAGGTGCCTCCATGCACATGTGTAAGGATAGGCACCTGTTCACTAAGATAAGAAAGATTCCGACCGTAGAGATAGAGTACGCGGATGTGAGGATAGTCACCACTACTCTTATAGGATCGGTAGATGTGAAAGTGTTAGTAGAAGGAAAGACATCCATATTAACATTCTCCGATGTATTGTTTATTCTGGAGCTGAACAAAAACCTTATCTCTACATCTATATTAGATGATAAGGGTTTTTTCACTAGCACTAAGGAAGGAGTCTTTACTGCTAGTTTTGAGAAGGATGTCTATTTCATTGCTGAGAAAGGTAGCCATGGGATATTTAGGCTAATTTAAAGTAATGAAACGAAGAAACTTTATTATGCTGGTGTTCATGATATTATGATGTGGCATAAGAGGCTTGGGCATGTGAATCTAGATAAGATAAGAGAGATGAAAAAGATGGGAGTGGTGGAAGGGATTAAGTTCAGTGAGAGTGATGATATAAATGATTGTAGTGGATGTGCTCAAGGTAAAGCACACAGATAACCCTTTCCTAAAACAGCCACCTACAAGGGAGAAAAAATTCTAGATCTAGTACACACAAATATTTGGGGACCGGCTAGAGTGCCCTCACCGGGGGGGAAGAGATTTATGATGACTATAACTGATGATTGGTCTCGGTATTCCCGGGTGTATTTTTTGAAAAACAAGTCAGAAGCTCAGGATTGTTTTAGACAATATAAAGCATGGAGCCAAAAACTCCATGAAACTCCAATCAAGAGAGTAAGGAGTGACAATGGTGGACAGTTTTCTTCTAACCTGTTTGAGGATTTTCTGAGGGAAGATGGGGTCCAACACCAAAAGACAGTTCGAGAAAATCCGCAACAGAATGGGGTAGCTGAAAGGTTAAATAGAACACTAAGTGATAGTGCTAGAAGTATGTTGTCGGATAAGAAGATAGGAAAAAGGTTTTGGGCAGAAGCAATGAACTGTGCTAATTACCTCAAAAATAGAGTTCTTACTTCAGCTATAAAAGATCAAACACCTTATGAGAGATGGACAGGCTGGAAACCAGACATATCTCACTTAAAGGTTTTCGGCAGTAGAGTATTCAGTCTAGATACAGATCGGTCTAATTGGAAGCTAGATCCTAAAGGAAAACCGGGATACTTATTAGGATATGATAAAGATGTTAAAGGATATAGAGTTTATGATTTAAAAAGGGAAGATGTAATCTTAGTAAAGCATCTAGTACTTATGGATGAAGGAAAGTCTGTGGATCCCTTCAAATATACGAAGTCAGTAAAAATCAGATTTGAGTCAGAAAATTCTGATGACTTTGAGCTTCCTAACTATCCAGGTTTTAGAGACGATGACATTCTTGCACGTACAAATCAGACCGAAAAGGACTCGGCTGTGGAAACTCCAGTGACAACTCTACCCGAAGCGGAAGACGTGGTGGAAATTGATTCGGAATCAAGGGATAGGGGAGAAGCCGAGTTTGTTCGAAAGAATCCACGAGAACCATCTATTCTGACCTCAGATTTTGACGGGGGAATGAGAAGTAGCAAAAGACTGCAAGAAAAACAGGTTAATAACAAGGTAACTAAACTATCTCATCAAGATGAACCTCAAACTTATGGAGAGGCGAAAGACATGGAAGTGCACCAGATGGACATCAAAACAACCTTTTTGCATGGAGAATTGGAAGAGGAGATCTTCATGCGACAACCCGAAGGGTTTGTGGAGGAAGGAGAGGAGAGTAAGGTATGCCGGCTGATTAAATCTCTTTATTGTTTGAAACAAGCGCCTCGACAGTGGAATAAGAAGCTTGATGAGTTTCTTACCGGTCTGGGATATATCTGGATCAGCTCAGATCACTCAATCTATGTGTTTGAAGATGAGGAAGGTTTTATATTTATTGCAATTTATGTTGACGATTTGCTTGTTTTAAGTAAATCAATGGAAAAAATTAATAAACTGAAAACCGATCTTAAGTGGAGATTTGAAATGAAGGATATGGGGGAAGCAAAATATATTTTGGGAATTCAAGTAGAGAGAGACCAAAAAAGAAAAATTATAAGATTGACTCAAAAGGAAGAAATAGGGAACATGCTTGAAAAATTTCAAATGGACAAAGCTAATAGTTCTACAACTTCAATGGAGTTGAAGAAGGGAAGTGAGGGGAGTGAGGAAGAAGGAGTCATAGTCTTAGACGAGGAATTATCTCCTGAAGAACAGAAGTTCATGCACACTATTCCTTACAGACAAGTAGTGGGAAGTCTAATCTATTTTATGAATTGTACCCGGCCGGATTTAGTTGCAGCTGTATGAGTGCTGAGTAGAAGTCTAAATGCTCCCACTAAGAGGGATTGGGAGGCATCTAAGAGAGTCCTTAGATATTTGATAGGAACTAGGGATCGATGGTTGTATTTGGGTGGGGAGAATACTTACATCACTACTTGGAGTGATGCCAGTTATGGTGATGCTCCGATGAGGAGATGCACTTCTGGATATGTATTATATGTGGGTGATGGGACTTGCTGTTGGAGTAGCAAACAACAAAAGGTTATTGCTCAGTCCACCATGGAGGCTGAGTATATGGCCTCTTGCTCTGCTGTAAAAGAATTGATGTGGGTCAAGTCTTTGCTTGGTGAGCTTGGTCATCTTAAGAGTGGTGTGCAGAAAATATTTTGTGATAATCAGGCAGCAATTGCTATTTTTGCCAATCCTAAACATCATTTTAAAGCCAAACACATGGACATTAGACTCAGCTTTGTTAGAGAGAAAGTAGAAAATAAAATAATCAGTTTAGAGTAACGACCACATAGTGAGATGGTAGCAGATATGATGACCAAACCTGTGCCTTCCCTTAAGCTAATTTTCTGCAGGGAGAAGTGTGGTCTGAAATTAAAGATTCACTAGAAAATAAGGGGAGTGTAGAAATTAATGGTTTTAAAGTATTTTCTAGGTCTGAATAGAAATAAAGAAGCCGAGGCAGTCTACCTCTAACTTCTCTCTCCAAACTCTCAAACTTGTCGCAGTCACTGAGAAATTGGAGAGGAAGCTAGAGCCATGGCTACCTAGGCTATCCTGAGGTTTACGGGAAACTTATATTAGTTAGGGGATTATTTACTAAAAGGTATATGCCGGCCACAGGATTTGATCCTAGTACCTCCCGGCCGATAGACAGTAAATAGCCGGTAGCCTTAGCCGTTAAGTCTAGATGTAGTCTTACGTATTATATAGTACGATAATTAATTAAACATTAATTCGTAGGATAAATCATTTAACTATAATTGTTAACGGGATACATAGATCTGGTAGTGTAAAAGTACAAATTGCGGTACGGATAATAAATCAATACCACGCATTGATTTCGTAAGCAAAACAAATACCGCGCATGTATTTATTACGGCTACGATCAAATGTGAATTTAATCGGACGGCCGGAATTCGCGCCGAGATCTCAGAAGAAGAATTCGGCGGTTTGTGGGCATCGCCACATCGGATGACACGTGGCGAGATTACATTGGATCGTGGTATCTACGGAGATTACGGCACCGAATCCGGATATGACATGTGTTGACATTAAGACCATGTTGTACAATTTCCGTACATAAAGTACACCGGCGACTGTACTTTATGTACGGAGGAGAAATATGATTGGTTCCGTACATCAGTAGATAGAGTCTGTGAGAGAGATAGGACTTAGAAAAATTAGGAGATAGGATCCTCTCTCCCAGAGAGCTTTTGTACAAAAGGTCAACTTTGACCCTCCATAACTTACTGCTCAGGGGAGCAAATTCAGAGATTTTTTTTTGCTATCGACTCAGGGGAGTCTTGCCTTCTCAAGAGTGCAGGTGGTCAGAGTTTTTGTCTGCCAGGGTGGCAGTTGTTTTTGCTGAAACACAAAGGGGTCAGGATTATCCTATAGGCTTCTTGGAAGTTGTCCACTCTGAGGACTTATGGAGGTCTCAGAGTTTCACTCCTATCATCATACTTTCCCAATATATGAAGTCAGTTCCATTAATTATTGGTATTCCAGAGGGTGGGCCCATAACCTGAAACTCTGAGACCTCCATAAGTCCTCAGACTGGACAGCTTCCAAGAAGCCTCTCGGATAACCCTGACCCCTTTGTGTTTCAGCAAAAATAACTACCACCTTGGATGACAAAAACTTTGACCAACTTACCCTTATGAAGACAAGAATCCCTTGAGTTGATAGCAAAAAGAATCTCTGAATTTGCTCCCCTGAGCAGTAAGTTATGGAGGGTCAAAGTTGACCTTTTGTACAGAAGCTCTCTGGGAGAGAGGGTCCTATCTTCTAATTTTTCTAAGTCCTATCTCTCTCACAGACTCTATCTACTGATGTACGGAGCCAATCAAATTTCAGTTTCGTACACAAAAGTACAGCTTCCGGTGTACTTTATGTACGGTCATTGTACGACATTGCCTAAATGTCGACACGTGGTATGTCCGGATTCGCTCCCTTAATCCTCGCAGATGCCGCGATCCAATGTCATTCCGCCACGTGTCATCCGATGTGGCGATGACCACAAACCGCCGAAATTCTCTTCCGCGATCTCCGCGTTAATTTCGGCCGTCCGATTAAATTCACATTTAATCGTAGCCGTAATAAATACATGCGCGTTATTCGTTTCCTAAAGTAATAAATGCGCGGTATTGGTTTCTTATACATACCGTAATCCGTACTGTTACATTACTCGATCTATGTATCTCGTTAAAAGTTACAGTTAAATGAACTTTTCTACGTATAAATATTTAAATAATTATCAAACCTTATAGTACCTAACACTACTGCTAGACTTAACGGCTAAGGCTACCGGCTACCGGCTGTCTGCCGGCCGGTAGGTACGAGGATCAAATCCTGTCGCCGGCACATATCTTTTAGTAAATTAAACCCCTAACTAAAATATATTCTCTCGTAAACCTCTGGATAGCCTAGGTAGCCTTGACTCTAGCTCCCTCTCCAATTTCTCAGTGACTGCGACAAGTTTGAGAAGTTGGAGAGAGAAGTTAGAGGTAGACAGCCTCGGCTGCTTTCTTATTTCTATTCAGACCTAGAAAATACTTAAAAAGACCATTAATTTTTACACGCTGCGATTAGGATCGCCCTCGAGGACTCCCGCTCTGACGGCCGCCCAGAAACTCCACAAGAGAAAACACGAAGTACTACAGAAGCTGGCGGAGCTTGAACAGGAAACCGCAGCGGGCGAATACAGTGACGAGGTGATGGGATGGGACATGGAACCTCTTAAGGCCCATCACGCACATACCTTCTTTTCTGGAGCCTGGAATGTCGGGGTGGGGGACAATCGCAGGCAGCTCTGCAAATCAACCTTGGCGCAGCGAAGGGACAGGCAAAAGCTCGCTCCACGAGACCACAATAGGAACGCTACTAGACCTTTGTCCTTCACTCCCAAGGCCGTCATCCTGAACGACAACAAAGGTCTCGGGATAAAATCTACAAACCCACCTCCACCAGCCGCAAAGAAACTGCCTCCCGGATTCGAAAATTATAGGACAACTAAAACAAGGAAGATGGAGGAACAAGCAAAGGAGGAAGAGACGCGTGACAACCAAGACTGGTTCGAAAAATATTTGGCGGAACGCCCGGAGGATAACACACCAAAAACGCTGCCAGCGCCAGAATCCGACCAAGAAAGTGAGGAAGCATGTAGAAATTAATGGTACATTTTTAGTATTTTCTAGGTCTAAATAGAAATATAGAAAGAAGCCGAGGCAGTCTACCTCTAACTTCTCTCTCCAAACTCTCAAACTTGTCGCAGTCACTGAGAAATTGGAGAGGGAGCTAGAGCCATGGCTACCTAGGCTATCCAGAGGTTTACGGGAAATTTATATAAGTTAAAGGGTTTATTTTATCTAAAATATATGTGCCGGCCGCAAGATTTGATCCCTGTACCTACCGGTCGGCAGACAGCAGATAGCCGGTAGCCTTAGCCGTTAAGTCTAGGACTAGTGTTACGTAGTATATAGTTTGATATTTATTTAAACATATAAACGTAGGATAAATCATTTAACTGTAATTGTTTACGGTATACATAGATCCGGTAATGTATAAGTACGGAATACGGTATAAGCAACAAATCAATACCGCGCATTTATTTCTTAAGTGAAACGAATACCGCGCATGTATTTATTACGGCAACGATTAAATTTGATTCTAATCGGACGGCCGGAATTAGCGCCGAGATCGTGGAAGAAGATTTCAGCAGTTTGTGGCCATCGCCACATCGGATGACGCGTGGCGTAATTACATTGGACCGTGGAATCTCCGGAGATTATGGCACCGAATCCAGATATGACATGTGTCGACATTTAGGCCATATCGTACAATGTCCGTACATAAAGTACACCGGCAGCTGTACTTTTGGGTACAGAACTGTATTCTGATTGGTTCTGTACATCAGTAGATAGAGTCTGTGAGAGAGATAGGACTTAGAAAAATTAGGAGATAGGACCCTCTCTCCCAAAGAGCTTTTGTACAAAAGGTCAACTTTGACCCTCCATAACTTACTGCTCAGGGGAGAAAATTCAGAGATTCTTTTTGCTATCGACTCAGGGGAGTCTTACCTTCACAGGGTTGCAGGTGGTGAGAGTGTTTGTCTGCCAAGGTGGCAATTATTCTTGCTGAAACACGAAGGGGTCAGGATTATCCTAGGGGCTTCTTGAAAGCTGTCCACTCTGAGGATTTATGGAGGTCTCAGAGTTTAAGGTTATGGGCCCACCCTCTAGGGTACCAATCTTTAATGGAACAGGATTCATATACTGGGAAAGTATGATGATAGGAGCTCTATGCGAAAAAAGGTTTTGGGGGATAGAGAGTGGACGGTTGGGGCGTCCATCAAGTCTTGGAATTCCTCCAGGGTTTCGAGGAAGCAGATTCATTAGGAAAGAGGATCCACCTTCAACGGAGGAAACAAAAGAAGGAGAGGTGGTGGACAAAGGAAAGGAGAAGGAGACGACCACACCAATAGCAACTGGTTCGGCATTCATGTCACCTATTCCGAGGAACGAGGAGAATGATACTGATGCAATTCTGTGTCCTCCATTGGACCACAGAATACAGGAAGCCACTAGATAGTATTTAACTAACCCACTTTAAGCCACAACCACTGCTGCCCAAGAAGGCAAACTGACAATTTGACTGCACCCCTGTGTAGCCTGGACTCCCCTGAGTCCGTAGAAAAAAGAAACACTGAAAACGGCCAACCAGGCGATAAGTTATAGGATGGCAAAGATGCCAATTTATACAAACTCTCTGAGAGAGAGGACTATCTACCTAAATTTTCCTAAGTCCTAGTTTTTCCTAATTCCCTCTCACAGCTCCTATCTACTGCCTGTACGAACCAATCACAAAACTGTATAGTACTAGAAAGTACTACTGCCGATGTACCTTCTGTACGGCCTCTGTACGACAAGGCCATAAGTGGACGCGTGTATACTTTCCACTCATCCGTACGTTCCTCGGAATTCCCGTGACCGAATGATGTCTCCCCACGTGGCGCCAGGTGATGCCACGTCACTAAATGCCAAAGTGACCACTCCGGGATTTCGGCGATGATGTGCGCCGTTGGATTATATGCGAAACGTAATCTTGGCCGGAATAAATACTTGCGCGATATTTGTTCCGATGTAGAAATAAAATGCGTGGTATCCGTTTTGAATTAGCGTCGTACGACGTACTTTATAAAACTGTATATATGTACGCCGTAAACAGTTTTAGTTAAATGAACTTTATCCTTTCGAACTAAATATATATCTATCACATACCATAGCACTTAGCATTGGTCCTAGTCTATTAGGATAAAGCTGACCGCTACCGGACGATTTGACGAACCGCAGGTACCGTGATCAAATCTCTGGTCCGTCAAGTATATTTTTAGTAACCTACTAAAAATAGCTGTCTGTTGAACTAAGGCAGCCATGGATCAACCTCTCTCTCTTTCCTTCAGTGACTACAGCAAGTATGGGGGCTAGAGAGCGGAGGTGGAGGCAGGCTGTCCGTCCTTTTCTTTTTCCTTTTATAAAACCATATTTAAACCTAGAAAATACTCTAGAAATCTATAAATTTCAACACTCCCCTTATTTTCTAGTCTAATTTTAATTTTTCTTTCAACCCGCATTTTTCCCGACAATATTTTAGTTTAGGAGAGGGCACAGGTTTGGTCATCATGTCAGCCACCATTTCTTCATCAGGTCTATACACAAGATTTAGAATTTTATTTTCAACTTTTTCTCTTACAAAGCTTAATCTTATGTCCATATGTTTTGCTTTGAAATGGTGTTTTGGATTGGCTGCAATTGCAATTGCAGCTTGGTTATCGCAAAAGATTTCATGCACTCCCTCCTTCATAAATCCCAGTTCTTGTAACAATGATTTCACCCACATTAGTTCTTTTACAGCAAAACACGACGCCATATACTCAGCCTCCATAGTAGACTGAGCAACCACCTTTTGTTGCTTACTGCTCCAACAGCAAGCACCTTCCCCCACATACAAAACATATCCAGAAGTGCATCTTCTCATAGGTGCATCCCCATAACTGGCGTCACTCCAAGTGGTGATATCAGTATGCTCCCCTCCCAAATGCAACCATAACTCTCTAGTTCCCACCAGATATCTCATGACTCTCTTGGCTGCCTCCCAATCTCTCTTCCTAGGATCATTAAGACTCCTACTGAGTACTCCAACTGCTGCCGCTATGTCCGGCCTGGTACAGTTCATAAAATAGATTAAGCTTCCTACGACCTGTCTATAAGGAATAGACTTCATGAACTCTCTCTCCTCTAGACTCATCTGATCGTCTAAGATCATCACTCCTCCTTCTACACTCCCATCACTTACTTTTTTCAAGTCCATGGGAGTGGTACAACTGTTAGCATTTTCCATCTGGAATTTCTCAAGCATATTACCTATTGCTTCTTTCTGAGTAAGTCTGATAATCTTCTTCCCTCTATCTCTCTCCATTTGGATCCCCAAAATATATTTTGCCTCCCCTAAATCCTTCATATCAAATCTGCCCCTAAGATCTTTCTTTAGCCTATTGATATTATCTAAAGACTTACTTAACACAAGCAGATCATCCACATAAATTGCAATAAAAATGACACCATTCTCATCTTCAAACATATAGATAGAATGGTCAGAGCTGATCCGGATGTATCCCAGATCGGTGAGAAACTCATCTAGTTTCTTGTTCCACTGTCGGGGAGCCTGTTTCAGTCCATATAAAGACTTTATGAGCCTGCACACTTTGCTCTCTTCTCCTTCTTCCACAAACCCCTCGGGTTGCCTCATAAAAATTTCTTCCTCTAACTCACCATTAAGAAAAGCAGTCTTAATATCCATCTGGTGAATTTCCATGTCTTCCGCTGCGGCCAGACTGAGGAGAATCCTTACCGATGGGAACCGAACAACTGGAGCAAAGGTCTCCTCATAGTCAATCCCCTCTTTTTGGGTGAACCCCTTTGCTACCAATCGAGCCTAATACCTCTCAATTGTATTATCTGGGTTCAGTTTTAGTTTAAATACCCATTTACATCCAATAGGTTTTCTGTCTGGAGGGCAATCTGCTAGTTCCCAAGTATTTGCTTCCATGATAGAAGCCATCTCATCATTTATGGCTCTAATCCATCTTTCTTTCTCTGGACTATTCACTGCCTCTAAGTAAGACTGAGGCTCATCTGGGTGAGATAGCTTAGTTACCTTATGGGCAGCTTGTTTTTCCTGTATCCTTTTGCTGCTCCTCCTTCCTCCCTCAAACTTCGAAGCTGGAATGGATGGAAGTCTTGGATTTCTTCTCACTGTCTCATCGGCTCCCCTGTCCATAAAAACCGTATCTTGTCCCGCTTCTTCCATCTCCTCGAAGTCCATAGGAGTATGTGAGGTTTCCGGTGAGTCTCCTGTATCTTCGATCTCCCCTGAATCTGTAATCACAGTTTCACTCATGTCTTTTTCGGGAACGACTGAGTTCTCCTCACTTTCGGACTCAAATCTGATCCTTATCTTCTTTGTATATTTGAAGGGGTCAAATGACTTCCCTTCATCCATGACAACTAAGTGTTTGACCAGAATGATATCTTTCTTTGCTAAGTCATAGACTCTATATCCCTTAACATCCTCATCATATCCCACAAAGTATCCAGGTTTTCCCTTAGCATCTAGTTTCCAGTTTTTCCTATCCGTGTCAAGACTGTAAACTTGGCTACCAAATACTTTAAGGTGTGAGATATCAGGTTTCCTTCCAACCCATCTCTCATAAGGTGTCACTCCCTTTACAGCTGAGGTAAGGACTCTATTTTTAATATAGTTGGCACAGTTCATTGCCTCTGCCCAAAATCTCTTTCCTATTTTCTTGTCTGCCAACATACTACATGCACTATCTCCTAGTGTTCGATTCAACCTCTCAGCTACCCCATTTTGTTCCGGGTTATATGGTACAGTTTTCTGGTGTTGCACTCCCTCATCTCTCAGATATTCCTCAAACTGGTTAGAGGTATATTCCCCCCCATTATCACTCCTTATCCTCTTAATAGGGGTTTCATGCAACTTCTCACTCCAAGCTTTATATTCTTTGAAGTAAGTGGATGCTTCAGACTTATTTTTCAGAAAGTAGACTCTAGAGTATCTAGACCAGTCATTGGTTATTGTCATCATAAACCTCTTTCCTCCAACCGAAGGTACTTTTGCAGGTCCCCAAATATCTGTGTGGACCAAATCTAACACTTTCTCACCTCTATATGTGGCGGCTTTGGGAAAGGGAAGTCTGTGAGCCTTACCTTGAGCACAACCACTACAATCATCCATTATTTCATTATCCCCAAACTGAATGCCATCTACTACCCCAAGCTTTTTCATTTCCCTTAACCTATCTAAATGCACATGCCCCAAACGCTTATGCCAAATCATCACCTTAGGAACACCAACATAGTAAGCATTCTTCTTTTCATTACTCAAGTTAAGCCTAAACATTCCTTGGCTACCCTTATCTGCTGTGAAGTAAACTTCATTCCCATACTTAGCTGTAAAGACTCCCTTCCTGGTGAAGGTATCAAACTCTTTGTCATCTAACACAGACGTAGAGACAAGATTTTTACTCAACTGAGGAATGTAAAGTACATCTAAGAATGTAAGTATAGAGGTCTTACCCTCCACTAAGACTTTCAGATCTACTGATCCCACTAGATCTGTAGTAACCACTCTCCCATCCCCATACTCTATCTCTACAGTAGGAATCTTTCGTAGCTTAGTGAAGAGTTCTTTATCACGGCACATATGCATGGATGCACCTGAGTCGATGATCCATCCTTCCTGTGGAGCTTCCCGAATTGCTCCAAGGGCACACTTCTGCCTCCGAGGGATCTCCTTCTCCTCCAGACTCTCGTCAAGAAGAAGCTCCCCATCCTCCTCAGATGACTCATCCTCGATTTCTCCTGACACTTTTGTAACCACAAGTGCCTTTTTCTTCCCTCCGGAAGAACCCCCTCCACGGTTTTCTTGGAGCCTCAGCTCTGACAACTTGACACAATCTGCAATAAAGTGTCCCGGCTTTTTGCAATAATGACAAAGACCCTTTGGGGGCCTCTGTCCCCCAGAATTATCTCTTTCCCCTCTATAAGGTTTCTTCGGATCCTTCCCCCATCGGTCCCCTCCTGCTGCTAGAGCTTGAATGCTCTTTCCTCCTCTCCTAATCTCCATTGTGTTTTCCTGCACAAGTATCATCCTGACTACTGTGTTCCATTTCCATGAACTATCAGGCATTCCCTGTACTCGGTACACTATGTTTTCGAACTCATCTGGTAATTTCATAATAAGGGTGTTAACTTTCATTTTCATTGTACCTGTCCACCCGGCACTTTCCATTTCCATATACAAACAAGAAAGATCATTACAGTAATCTAACATCTTTCCTCCTTTGTAAGTGTAACTCAATAGCTTTTGCTCAGCCAACTGGAGCTCCTGAATAGTTCCAGCTCTATAAATCTCCACCAAACTCTCCCACAATTCCTCTGCCTTGTAAATGTGAAGATGAGGAGTGGCCAAACCTTGAGTGAGGTGCCTCAAAATGAAGTTCTTGGCAGCCATGTTTACATCCTCCCACATTTGAGTATCGTTCTCCACGGTCTTCACAATTGCCGCTCCTGATACTGTGGCAATAGGAGTAAGGGGTGTCTCCTTCCCTTTCCCATTTTCGGACACACTGCTGTCCCCATCATCTGCCTCCTCCGCCGAGGCAGCCGTTGTTGCAGGAAACCTTACTCCCCCAAATCCTGGTGGAGTTCCTGAAGGTGGACGTTTCACTTGTCCACTGACGATACCCCAGTATCTTTTTTCACACAAAGCTCCCATCATCATGGCTTCCCAATAGATGAACCCAGATCCATTGAAGGTGGGCACCCTAGAGGGTGGGCCCATAACCTGCAATTCTGTGTCCTCCATTGGACCACAGAATACAGGAAGCCTCTAGATAGTATTTAACTAACCCACTTTAAGCCACAACCACTGCTGCCCAAGAAGGCAAACTGACAATTTGACTGCACCCCTGTGTAGCCTGGACTCCCCTGAGTCCGTAGAAAAAAGAAACACTGAAAACGGCCAACCAGGCGATAAGTTATAGGATGGCAAAGATGCCAATTTATACAAACTCTCTGAGAGAGAGGACTATCTACCTAAATTTTGCTAAGTCCTAGTTTTTCCTAATTCCCTCTCACAGCTCCTATCTACTGCCTGTACGAACCAATCACAAAACTGTATAGTACTAGAAAGTACTACTGCCGATGTACCTTCTGTACGGCCTCTGTACGACAAGGCCATAAGTGGACGCGTGTATACTTTCCACTCATCCGTACGTTCCTCGGAATTCCCGCGACCGAATGATGTCTCCCCACGTGGCGCCAGGTGATGCCACGTCACTAAATGCCAAAGTGACCACTCCGGGATTTCGGCGATGATGTGCGCCGTTGGATTATATGCGAAACGTAATCTTGGCCGGAATAAATACTTGCGCGATATTTGTTCCGATGTAGAAATAAAATGCGTGGTATCCGTTTTGAATTAGCGTCGTACGACGTACTTTATAAAACTGTATATATGTACGCCGTAAACAGTTTTAGTTAAATGAACTTTATCCTTTCGAACTAAATATATATCTATCACATACCATAGCACTTAGCATTGGTCCTAGTCTATTAGGATAAAGCTGACCGCTACCGGACGATTTGACGAACCGCAGGTACCGTGATCAAATCTCTGGTCCGTCAAGTATATTTTTAGTAACCTACTAAAAATAGCTGTCTGTTGAACTAAGGCAGCCATGGATCAACCTCTCTCTCTTTCCTTCAGTGACTACAGCAAGTAGGGGGGCTAGAGAGCGGAGGTGGAGGCAGGCTGTCCGTCCTTTTCTTTTTCCTTTTATAAAACCATATTTAAACCTAGAAAATACTCTAGAAATCTATAAATTTCAACAACTGAAACCTGGGATTTCAACAATATGGCGGCAAAGAACTTCATCCGACGCCATCTCACTCAAGGACTTGCATGTCCTCATTTGCAGGTAGAAGGGCATCCGATCTTTGGATGGCTCTCATAGAGATGTACCGAAGTGGTACGATTCAGCAACAACATTTGGCTGATCAGAAAGTTAAAGAGTATGTATACAAAGGGGGAAATATGTTGGATTTTTGCAATGAACTTGCTACACTCTTCATGGAGTTAGAGAGTTAGGGAAAAGTTTTTAGTGATTATGAAAAGGTTAATTGTTTACTTATGAAGTTACCTAATGTGTTCGAGAACATAGTCAACCGTGTATAGGACTTGTCGGACTCAAGGTGGATATGGAACTCAGTGGTAGGGATGATTCTCGTTCGAGAGAATACGATTGAGATCCGAAGGGGAGGAAAGAGTGGCCAAGCCTTGGCAACAACGACCTATTAGAGGAACAAAGATTCCCGGAAACCAGTCGAAAACTATGGGGGTAGGGAGCAGAAAAAAACAGGCTGATGAGTTCGAACCAAGGGCTCCCAAAGGTTTATGTCATTTTTGTAAGAAACCGGGCACTATATGGCTGAGTGCAGTAAGCTAACCGAGCTTTGGTTAAAAGAGGGGCAGACCGGTGGTACCCCGAGAGGAAAGAAAAAGGCCCTTGTCACACAGGTACTTAAGGCAGAATCAGAGGAAGAAGACGATCAACTCTTTTTGGATGAGGAGTTGGAGGAAAAAAATGAGGTTGAAATTCCACGAAGGCAGAAATGTGCTTACACTGGATTGAAAGGTGAAGCAGGCTGGATTATAGATTCAGGTGCCTCCATGCACATGTGTAAGGATAGGCACCTGTTCACTAAGATAAGAAAGATTCCTACCGTAGAGATAGAGTACGGGGATGGGAGGATAGTCACCACTACTCTTGTAGGATCGATAGATCTGAAAGTGTTAGTAGAAGGAAAGACATCCATATTAACATTCTTCGATGTATTGTTTATTCCGGAGCTGAACAAAAACCTTATCTCTACATCCGTATTAGATGATAAGGGTTTTTGCACTAGCACTAGGGAAGGAGTCTTTACTGCTAGTTTTGAGGAGGATGTCTATTTCATTGTTGAGAAAGGTATCCATGGGATGTTTAGGCTCATCTTAAGTGATGAAACGAAATAACTTTATTATGCTGGTGTTCATGATATTATGATGTGGCATAAGAGGCTTGGGCATGTGAATCTAGATAAGTTAAGAGAGATGAAAAAGATGGGAGTGGTGGAAGGGATTCAGTTCAGTGAGAGTGATGATATAAGTGATAGTATTGGATGTGCTCAAGGTAAAGCACACAGATTACTCTTTCCTAAATCAGCCACCTATAAGGGAAAAAAATTCTAGATCTAGTACACACAGATATTTGGGGACCAGCTAAAGTGCCCTCACCGGGGGGGAAGAGATTTATGATGACTATCACTGATGATTGGTCTCGGTATTCCCGAGTGTATTTTTTGAAAAACAAGTCGGAAGCTCAGGATTGTTTTAGACAATATAAAGCATGGAGCAAAAAACTTCATGAAACTCCAATCAAGAGAATAAAGAGTGACAATGGTGGAGAGTATACTTCTAACCAGTTTGAGGATTTTCTGAGGGAAGATGGGGTCCAACACCAAAAGACAGTTGCAGAATACCCGGAACAGAATGGGGTAGCTGAGCAATTATATAAGACACTAAGTGATAGTGCTAGAATTATGTTGTCGGATAAGAAGATAGGAAAAAGGTTCTGGGAAAAAGCAATGAACTGCGCTAATTACCTCAAAAATAGAGTTCTTACCTCAGCTATAAAAGATCAAACACCTTAAGAGAGATGGACCAGTCGAATACAAGACATATCTTACTTAAAGGTTTTTGGCAGTCAAGTATTCAGTCTAGATACAGATCGGTCTAATTGGAAGCTAGATCATAAAGGAAAACCGGGATACTTATTAGGATATGATGAGGATGTTAAAAGATATAGAGTTTATGATATAAAAAAGGGAAGATATAATCTTAGTAAAGCATCTAGTAGTTATGGATGAAGGAAAGTCTATGGATCCCTTCAAATATACAAAGTCACTAAAAATCAGATTTGAGTCAGAAAATTCCGATAACTTTGAGCTCCCTAACTATCCAGGTTTTAGAGAAGATGACATTCTTGAAGATACAAATCAGACCGAAAAGGACTCGGCTGTGGAAACTCGAGTGACAACTCTACCCGAAGCGGAATACATGGTGGAAATTGATTCGGAATCAAGGGATAGGGGAGAAGCCGAGTTTGTTCGAATGAATCCACGAGAACCATCTATCCCAGCCTCAGATTTTGAGCGGGGAAGGAGAAGTAGCAAAAGACTACAAAAAAAACAGGTTAATAACAAGGTAACTAAACTATCTCATCAAGATGAACCTCAAACTTATGGAGAGGCGATGACTTGTCCAAAAAGAAACCGGTGGAAGACAGCCATCAATGGGGAGATGGCCTCAATTATGGCAGCCGATACTTGGGAGCTGGTGGATTGTCCACCTCACCGAAAACCAATCGGTTATAAGTGGGTCTTCAAATTAAAACTGAACCCAGATAACACAATCGAGCGCTACAAGGCCCGATTAGTGGCAAAGGGATTTACACAAAAAGAGGGAATTGACTACGATGAAACCTTTGCCCCAGTGGTCAGATTTCCCTCCGTCCGCATACTTCTCAGCCTGGCACCAGCGGAAGACATGGAAGTGCACCAGATGGACATCAAGACATCCTTTTTGCATGGATAATTGGAAGAGGAGATCTTCATGCGACAACCCGAAGGGTTTGTAGAGGAAGGAGAGGAGAGTAAGGTATGCCGGCTGATTAAATCTCTTTATGGTTTGAAACAGGCGCCTCGGCAGTGGAATAAGAAGCTTGATGAGTTTCTTACCGGTCTGGGATATATCCGGATCAGCTCAGATCACTCAATCTATGTTTTCGAAGATGAGGAAGGTTTTATATTTATTGCAATTTATGTTAATGATTTGCTTGTTTTAAGTAAATCAATGGAAAAAATTAATAAACTGAAAACCAATCTTAAGGGGAGATTTGAAATGAAGGATATGGGGGAAGCAAAATATATTTTGGGAATTCAAGTAGAGAGAGACCGAAAAAGAAAAATTATAAGATTGACTCAAAAGGAAGAAATAGGGAACATGCTTGAAAAATTTCAAATGGATAAAGCTAATAGTTCTACAACTTCAATGGAGTTGAAGAAGGGAAGTGAGGGGAGTGAGGAAGAAGGAGTCATAGTTTTAGACAACGAATTATCTCCTGAAGTACAGAAGTTCATGCAGACTATTCCTTACAGGCAAGTAGTGGGAAGTCTAATATATTTTATGAATTTTCCTCGGTCGGATTTAGCTACAGCTGAAGGAGTGCTGAGTAGAAGTCTAAATGCTCCCACTAAGAGGGATTGGGAGGCAGCTAAGAGAGTCCTTAGATATTTGATGGGAACTAGGGATCTATGGTTGCATTTGGGTGGGGAGAATACTGACATCACTACTTGGAGTGATGCCAGTTATGGTGATGCTCCGATGAGGAGATGCACTTCTGGATATGTATTATATGTGGGTGATGGGGCTTGCTCTTGGAGTAGCAAACAGCAAAAGGTTATTGTTCAGTCCACCATGGAGGCTGAGTATATGGCCTCTTGCTCTGTTGTAAAAGAATTGATGTGGGTCAAGTCTTTGCTTGGTGAGCTTGGTCACCTTAAGAGTGGTGTGTTGAATTTTTTTTGTGATAATCAAGCAGCAATCGCTATTTCTGCCAATCCTAAACATCATTTTAAAGCTAAACACATGGACATTAGACTCAGCTTTGTTAGAGAGAAAGTAGAAAACAAAATAATCAGTTCAGAGTCTAGACTAGATAGTGAGATGGTAGCAGATATGATGACCAAACCTGTGCTTTCCCCTAAGCTAAATTTCTGCAAGGAGAAGTGCGGTCTGAAATTAAAGATTGACTAGAAAATAAGGGGAGTGTAGAAATTAATGGTACATTTGTAGTATTTTCTAGATCTAAATAGAAATATAGAAAGAAGCCGAGGCAGTCTACCTCTAACTTCTCTCTCCAAACTCTTAAACTTGTTGCAGTCACTGAGAATTTGGAGAGGGAGCTAGAGCCATAGCTACCTAGGCTATCCAGAGGTTTACGGGAAATTTATATTAGTTAGGGTTTGTTTATTTAAAATGAATGTGCCGGCGACAGGTATTGATCCTTGTACCTACCGGTCGACAGACAGGAAGTAGCCGCTAGCCTTAGTGGTTAACTCTAGGAATAACATTACGTAGTATATATTTTGATAGTTATTTAAACATATAAACGTATGATAAATCATTTAACTGTAATTGTTTACGGTATACATAGATCCGGTAATGTATAAGTACGGAATACGGTACGAGCAAGAAATCAATACCGCGCATTTATTTCTTAAGTGAAACGAATACCGCGCACGTATTTATTATGGCTACGATTAATTTCGATTCTAATCGGACGGCCGGAATTAGCGCCGAGATCGCGGAAGAAGATTTCGGCGGTTTGTGGCCATCGCCACATCGGATGACGCGTGGCGTAATTACATTGGACCGTGGAATCTCCGGAGATTATGGCACCGAATCCGGATATGACATGTGTCGACATTTAGGCCATGTCGTACAATGTCCGTACATAAAGTACACCGGCAGCTCTATTTTTGCATACAGAACTGTATTCTGATTGGTTCCGTACGTCAGTAAATAGAGTCTGTGAGAGAGATATGACTTAGAAAAGTTAGGAGATAGGACCCTCTCTCCTAGAGAGCTTCTGTACAAAAGGTCAACTTTGATTCTCCATAACTTACTGCTCAGGGGAGCAAATTCAGAGATTCTTTTTGCTATCGACTCAGGGGAGTCTTGCCTTCACAAGGGTGCAGGTGGTCAGAGTATTTGTCTGCCAAGGTGGCCGTTATTCTTGCTGAAACACAAAGGGGTCTGGATTATCCTAGAGGCTTCTTGAAAGCTGTCCACTCTGAGGACTTATGGAGGTCTCAGAGTTTCAGGGGGGGGGGAGAAGGAAAATCAATCGGCGAAACCACTAGATTCCCTCAGTTCGTCGCCAAAAATTCAACCTCCTTCCTCCAAACCAGCAGTGATGTTAGTAAGGCATCTAATGCCCTACGCTATCACTCACGTGAAAACACTGGCCTCTTCCCATAACTTGCCGGAGGAAGTTCTCATCCAGGCCCTCGGAGAGGAAATCCATTCAGGAGGGGAGAAACACCGGGCCGATCAGGCCAGATCCGTTTTTTGGTCAGCAGACCCAAAGACCCCTATGATGGATATGGACTACAAAACGTTATCTGTGGCGCTAATTCTCAACCGGACGGGGAATTTTAAACTCAACGGATACGGCGGGTATCAAGACGCAGTTGTCAATACAGGAGCACTCCCAAATCTAATCACCACATCGGCTCTGCTGCAAATGCCTGAAGAACTCCGATCGGAAATCTTCCCAGTGACATCTGCCTAAGTACTGTTAGCAGTAGGAGCCAACAAACACACAGAATAATGAAAGCTATGTTAATAGAGTTCGCCGACGACGCAGGTCAAAAGGTTCAAATTCAGCTTCCTTTCTTGGTGATGGAAGGTAAGCAGTTTGAGATATTATTGGGAATGGCCACTTGGACAAGGATGAATATGGGATTAAGTGTGTGGAAGGAGCAGTTTACTGTTCGGGATCTTGAGGATCCAGAAAGAGTCAAGGTGGTGGTTGTTGTTCTTTGGTCTAAAATAGACCGCAGAAGCGACCCAAACTATCATGCAAAAAGCTAAGCCAAAAATAGGTCGACGAACAATCATTTGAAATGCATCCTCCATTTAACATACAACAACATTTAGGGTTTCATGGAATAATCGACATAAACAAACCCTAGGACAAATGCATAAACAATGCATATCAAACATATATAAAAACATAAATAAATAATAACACACAAATGCATCACACATAAACAAGAGTATAATCAAAGTATAATCATTATATCATTCAAAGTGCATGACCTAATCGGCAACCCTAAAATACTACATCTTCGGTCCCCACTTTACTAACCAGCATTGATGATTAAAGTTCTAATGAAGCTCAAACCTATATATACACTTGTGAGCTGTTAACAAATCACTAAGTGTCAAAATAACTAACATACATTACATAACTGTCATTTAGTCCTATTTAACCATAATATACCATCACTAAGAATAAATTAATCTTAAGCGTACACCTGAAAGCCTAGCAATCGTAAGCGTACACTTGTCTGCATAAACGACAAATAAAGACACACAAATTAAACTGTCGAAAACCCTAATTGATCACTTAAATAACAAATGTCATAATCAATACTAATTAATAATACACATAAGACAAAACAATGTTGTATCAAATATTTACACGGACGCGTCCGCAAAATA
This sequence comes from Zygnema cylindricum, assembly GCA_037447655.1. Classification (NCBI taxonomy): domain Eukaryota; kingdom Viridiplantae; phylum Streptophyta; class Zygnematophyceae; order Zygnematales; family Zygnemataceae; genus Zygnema; species Zygnema cylindricum. The sequence continues at coordinate 22,934 of JBBHKE010000807.1, read as the reverse complement.
CGCGTCATAAGCGACAACTTGCTTAGTCATTTGTCGATAAGTCCACGTAGTGAACCGACATCGCATATGTACGGTCCACTAGATAATGCGTCATAAAAAACAATGTGGTCCCTTGGAAATATCGGCGGACGCCATCCGCCTTCCACGTGTACCACGAATCACTTGGCAAGCAATCCGGAACGTCCAAAAATAAATATCGTGTGATTGACGCGATTTCGTGTCACCACTACATAGAAAATCTCGGCGGACTATATCCGCCGTCCGTCACTCTTAATCGGCACCCTTGGTGTCGCGCCGCGTGGTCATAAGAAAAATCCACTTGTCGAAACCTCGTCAAGCTATCCAAATTAGTCCGTACCGTTACTACGTACTTTGCCGTACATCTCACGTGTCAAATACGACGCTCCGTACTGGCGGCGTCACATTTAATAAATGCGGTCTGTCGCATTATGTTTCGTATGGCGGCCGTACTTTTTCAAACACTTCGAATATTTCAAATCGGATCGCTTCGCGATCCGCCGTCCATTGTTCAGCGCATTTCGCTCCACTCAATTAGTTAATTAATTTACTCGTGCAAAAACCCCCAATCCGCAAATCCGTTCAAACCTCCACATTAACTCCGGTAATTACGTAAGCAAGCAAATACACGCACGCATATGCGAAACTGAATCTTCCAAAAACAACAGTGGTTCCCCTGAATCTATGGAATAGGGGGAAAGATAATGCTCCTGTCGCAGGATGTTATCCCGTCTATGCCACCAACATACCCACGGAACAGCTCGCTAGCGCTACTGATATTGCAGACATAATATACCAATTCCCTATTTCCAAGCGGTGGGAAGAGGGATACGTGAAGAGATTATTACAAATAACAAAACTTCGGCGGGAAGTGGACAAATCCTTGACAGTTGTTTTTGTAAAGGAAAAAAAACCTCGGTTGGAATCTTCGGAAGTTCCGCCCAAAAATCAAAAATTCAATCGACAAGTGGTGTCATTATCTATCCCGGATTCTGGACTCCGGATATTATCCTTATTTTGTGGAATTAGCTTGGACCTCGAAACTGTCTTGAAAGCTGGGCATAAAGTGGAGTCATATGTGGCTGTGGAAATTTCACCGGATGCTCGGGCCGTCAGTGAATACCGACTCCAACAACTCCACCAATTGTATCCCCATCAACTTCCGGTATCCGCCATCGGCAGATCTCACCGGAGTGTTCCGCAAAATAAAGACATTATCCTTAAGCCACATCTCGCTATGCTGGAGCGAGTAGATTTGGTAATTGCAGGATGGCCATGTCAAGGATACTCTCTAGCCGAGAAAAGCGAGGGACATCAGGATAGCAAAAGTCGAACCTTCTTCTAGATGATCAAATTACTTTCCTGGCTGCAGCAATCCCAAGACCAACCAGTGGGGTACGTTTTGGAGAATGTCCACCCGGGAGATGATAAGAGAAAACAAGTCGCAAATAGCTGGAATAAAGTCAAGCAGATTCTAGGACTCCACTTGTTTTCGATGCGGCGCAACTGGGATCCAGAGCTCACAGAGTTCGGGCGTACTGGACCAATTTGATACCTCTGTTAGTCCTGAACAAGCTCTTACAAAACCACAAAACAGATCCCCAGATTACCCTGCAACAAATTTTAGGGACAGGGCCGATGGCTACTCCCGTAACTAAGGCTGATCGTCCTCCATTCTTCCAGTGCAACCAACCAGGAGCACCACGGCGAGCAACGCCAACATTGGTTTCCTTCCCTAATAGCCATGCATATCGAAAGGGAGCGGTAGGAATGATATTTGACAGCAAAAGTGGAGTTTGGACAACGCCAACGGTGGAAGAACGAGAACAAGCCATGGGATTCCAACCAGCCAGTACGGCGGCACCAGGTATATCAGACCCCCAGAGGTGCAGCCTACTCGGACAAAGCATGGATCTAAATGTAATAACATGGGTGATAACACATTCTCTGGCCTTCTCTAGCCTACAGTCTCCGCAATCAAGGGATCGTTACCTTCAAGCTCCGAAGTTGTTAGCGGTGCAGGCCCACTTGCAGCTTGAGGGGGGGAGGGAGGCGAGAAAACAGTTTTTATCATCAAAATTTTCCAGTCCCAGCATTTTACCGAAATTAAGGGATTCCTCAGTGGGGGGGAGCGGAGGCTCGGAGAGAGACAGCTTAGCGGACGTTGTTAGCAGCAGCATTCTAACGGGAGGAGCTGAGGTAGACCCGCAGGTAGGGATGGAATTCGATATCTCTCGCTGGGGTAGACCCCCAGAGGCGTAGGCAGCGGTGGAACCCGGAAAGATGGATTCGACCTTAGGGGAGCAGTTGGACCCTCAGCAAAAGGCCCAGCTCTCCGACCTGTTGGAGAAGAACAAACAAGTGTTCTCTTGGTCAGATACCGACGTAGGCATCTACAAAGGAACCCCTTTTCGAATCGATTTAATAGACGAGACGTCTACTGTTTGGCAGAAGCAGTACCCTCTCAGTTTTAAGGAAAAGGAGTTCATCACTGCAAAGGTACAAACTCTGGTAGAAGCAGGATTGGTTCAAGAAAGTACCAGACTCCATGGATTTGCGTCTCCAACTGTTCTCCCACCCAAGAAGGACTCATCTGGGAAAACGGTAGACTTTCGGATGTGTGGAGATTACCAAATGCTTAACACGGCAACTGTACCTGATCGATACCCAATGCCTACCCCGGAAGAGATTTTTGACTTGCTGGCCGGGGCCACCATTTACTCCACATTAGACATGAAGAATGGGTTCCACCAGATCGCGATGGAGCGAAAGCACCAGGAAAGGACAGCTTTTTGGGCAGGGTCCAAGTTGTATGAATGGCTCTACATGCCATTCGGGCTCAAAAATGCGCCTGCCAAATTCCAACGTGCCATGGACGAGGCACTCCCGGGGATTGATTGTGCATGGTGCTATATCGACGATGTTATTATCTTGTCGAATACCTTCGAGGAACACCTCGAGCACATACAGATTGTACTCCGAGCTCTCCAAGCAGCGGGCTGGAAATGTCACCCGGGTAAGGGAATTTTTGGGGTGCAGAAAATTATTTACCTATGACACGAAGTTACACCCGGGACAGTGGGTCCCCATATGGTCAAAGTTGCAGCCTTGATGCCCTACCCCCTCCTCAGGATGTCTCTGCACTCCGCACATTTTTAGGCCTGGCTAACTATTATCGGAGATTCATCCCTGAATTTAGCAGCCACGCTCAGCCTCTGAACCAGTTGCTGCGGAAAGACCAGGAGTGGCAGTGGACGGAGGAGCAACAGATTGCCTTCCAGTTCCTCAAGGATTCCCTGAAGCAACACCCAGTGCTCCGAATGCCTGATCACCAAAGACCCTTCCTCCTTTACACTGATTGGAGCCGGTTTGGATTGGGAGTTGTTTTAGCCCATCTGGATGATGCTGGTGCCGAATATGTGGTAGTTTACGCCAGTATAAGTAATAACCGAGCGGAGGGGAGTTACAGCAGCTATCACATGGAATTACTCGCGGCGGTATGGGCCATCCAACACTTCAGACCATACCTATACGGAGTCCATTTCACTCTGATCACGGATCACCAGCCTGTTAAGTGGATTATGGAGAATAACAAGCTCACTGGCAAGCTCGCCAGGTGGGTGTTAATACTGCAGGAATATGACTTCGACATAATCCACCGGGCCGGAGAGATTCATGGGAATGCCGACGGACTTAGCAGAAATCTTGACCCTTCCACTAGAGATTCCACCGGGGCCCGCCATGATGAGGATCCTGAAATCAGTTTGGGACTCATTCGAGCTTCCTCTACCTTTATTTGGCTTCCTCAATATGGGGGGGAAATGTCTACTTTCTCTGCAGACGTGGTGGTGCAGGCGCCAATAGGGGCCGGACGGAAAGATATTCAGAACGATCCCGATGCACTCCAATCTGTCCAACAAGGTTTCCCTCTTTCGCATTTGTCAAGAGTGTAGTTATCTCGGGTGCAAACACGAATAGCGGCATACGAGTGGGAAAGGGGCATCTTAATCCGGAAGTGGGCAGATGGGACGAGGAAAGTGGATCCTCCCCCGGCCGACAGGGAGACTCATATTTTTAACCTTCACCAGCAGTGTGGCCATTTTGGGCAGAAATCGACCACCTTCTTGGTCGCACGATCGTACTGGTGGCACGGGTTGCGGACCCAAGTCAACCGGATTGTGCAGACGTGTTCCTCCTGCGACCGAGTCAAAGCAGCTTTTGACAAAAAAAGAGGTGCTCAGCTTCATTCCCTTCCCATCAAGGGGATGTTTTATCGGTGGTCTCTAGATCTGCTGGGTCCTCTCCCCACTAGCAGACGAGGGAACCGCTTTGTGTTGGTAATGATAGAGCATTTTTCCAAGTGGATCGAATTGGTGGTCTTACCTAGGAAGGAGTCCAAGGCGATTGCAGACGCATTCTTGCTGAGGGTGCTTTCCCAATTTGGGGCACCAACCGAAGTTCTGACCGACCAGGGCTCCGAATTTGCCGGAGAATTCTCCAACTTGTTGGAATTGTGCACCATCGACCACTGCTTGACCAGCCGAGACCACCCAAAAGCTGACGGTTTGGCCGAAAGGTGCGTGCAGACAGTGAAGCGGTCACTGCGTAAATATGTTGTGGAAGAGGATCTAGGAGAGTGGGATAGAAGGGTGCCTTGGATCGCCATGGGGTACCGATTCAACCGGCAAGCATCCCTCCACTCTTACAGTCCATATTTCATTTTGTTCGGACGTCATCCCATCCTTCCGGCGCTGCCTCGGCCAAAGCAGTGGTTCTTCCGGAGATGGACAACAAGGGAACGGTCGAAAAATTGATTGCCGACAGGGCCAAGGTATTTCACCGGAAAATGCCTCTGGCCATGGGGAATTTACAAGCAGCTCAGCACCGAGATCAACTCTGGTATTTGCAACGCCGGAGCGGGAATTTTGTCCCGCGGGAACTGCGATTTCTACCCAGGGATTTCGTGTATCGGATGCAACAGAAAAAGGACACTCTGGACATTTCAGCGGGGAGGGTGATTTTGAAGGTAGTGGAAGTCTCCAATATGGGGGTCTTCACACTGGAAGGGAAGGATGGGCGGAATGTTGAGATAAGTAGTTTTTAGTATATTTTCTAGGTCTAAATTTATTAGAAAAGAAAATGTAGGCAGCCTGCCTCTATCTCTTCTCTCTCTCTCGCCCCCATACTTGTTGTAGTCACTGAAGGAGAGAGAGAGAGAGCAATGGAGCCATCTCATCTCCCTCCCAGAATTCTGTACTGGTCTGTGATTGATGCGACCAGTGTTGGCATCAATCTTGTCTCCCCTCCTCTTGGGACCCTCGTCCTAAACCCTGTGCTCTTTGGTTCTGCGAGAACTGCGAATTAGGGGGGGTAATTATTCAAAAGTCTTAGTCCCTAGTTGACTAAGAGGGGGGAAATCAAGGACCCGGCTCCACCTCTAAGGATTCCCACCTTTCCCCCGGCCAGGAGGGGGAAAGACAGGGGGGAGGGGATATCTTTGCGGCCCCCCCAAGCACTCATCCCCACCTTTGCATGCATGCTCACAGGAACAAGGCGGGCAACATTGAGCACAAGCATGGTTGTGGGGAGCATTCACATTCTGGGGAAGGGTGTTTGCAGGACTCCAATGCGAATCACCCAGGCAGTGGGCCCTCCTCTGATGTTTCCGGAACGCTCGACAGCTGTCAAGCTCATGTGCTTCACAGGCACCCCTTTTATCTTACCAAGGATTCCCGGGCCCTTTTTCCTTTGTACGGTCATTAAAGTACTGGGAAAGGAGCGCACTCAGCCGGACCAAATTCTTCTATTTTCTTAACTGAACGGAACGCACTTTATTTGGCGCCTACCGGAGGCCGGACGACAAAGTTACTCCATTCCAAAGATTACCATCCTGTTACATGTGACCAGTTGCCAACTGTCCCATTGGGGGCTACATTGTGGAACGCCACGTAACTTTTGGGATATTCTTGTAGATTTTTCTGTTGGCTATCAGTAGGACGTTAGTTCAGGTCCACCAGCCGAATAGAGCATTTATTAATGTGAGTCAAAGTTAGGCGTTTCACGTCAATTTAGCACTTTGTTGCTCAGAATTGTGTCATAGAAAACCACGTGGCTTCTAATCTAGCCGGAGATAGCCGCCTAAATTTTTGCCCCTAGTGTAGTACAACATGTTTTGTCTTATGTCCGTACGATAAAAATTCTTGGCCGGTGATTGGCTCCTGGTATTGCTTTGACTTTGGTACTATCGGTAGGACAAACTTTGCTTGTATAAGGCACTTGAGGCCGAGGGAGACAGGTTGCTGTTTTAGTACTGTCTCCTGAGAAAAACCCTAGAAATTCCATCAAACTTTCTTGTGGAGAACTTTTGTTTTGCATGTAATTGTGACCCTATTGCCATCTTGGTTTGCATCCGTCTTTTGTGGAAATCGTAGTCCGGTTGGGTGGTTGGCACCGTCTTTCCTGTTTTGGGCGGTTTGGGAACTCGTGTTTGTTGGAAACCAAGAAGGGTCTTGCCGGTTCCGGGTCGCGGAAATCGAGGAGTTAAGGAGGCCTTACCTGTTCCGGGGTTTTCAAGGGGAGATTTCGTCTCCTTTTGATTGTCCACGTTACGTTTTGAGGGTAGGTTGAGCTCGCTTGCTATTATTCCACACTCTAACTTTATTTCTCTATTTTTCTAAAGGCAAGGTGATATTGTTAATTCTGAGACAACATTTTTTATATTTCTATCCTTTCATTTTTCTGAGTGGAAGCACCTAGGTTCTCTCTTTGGTAGTCCTTTTTGGGGCTCTGGTTGGGTTTCTTCCGGGGTCGATTACCAGAACCTTTTGTACCAGAATAGTGGATTTTGAGAGGATTTATGTTAGGCTTCCAACAGATAGTCACAAATCAAGAACCTGGCTCCACCTCTAAGAATTCCCTCCTTTCCCCAGGCCAAGAGGGGGAAGGAGAGGGGGGAGGGGATATCTTTGCGGCCTCCCCAAGCACCCATCCCCACCTTTGCATGCATGCTCACAGGAACAAGGCGGGCAGCATTGAGCGCAAGCATGGTTGTGGGGAGCATTCGCATTCTGGGGAAGGGTGTTTGCAAGACTCCAATGCCAATCACCCGGGCAGTGGGCCCTCCTCTGATCTTTCCGGAACGCTCGACAGTACGGCAGTGTAATATGATTGGTGCTGTACATCTGTAGATATAGTTTTGGAGAGAGATAGGACTTAGAAAAAATTGGTAGATAAGGGGTTCTCTCCCAGGGAGCTTCTGTACAAAAGGTCTTTTTTGACTCTCCATAACTAATTGTTCACGAGAGCAAATTTAGAGATTCTTTTTGCTATCGACTCAGGGGAGTCTTGCCTTCAGAAGGGTGAAGGTGGTCAGAGTTTTTGTTTGCCAGGGTGGCAATTATTCTTGCCGAAACACAAAGGGGTCAGGGTTATCCTAGAGGCTTCGAGTGAGCTGCCTACTCTGAGGACCTATGGAGGTCTCAAAGTTGCAGGTTATTGGCCCACCATCTAGGGTGCCCATATTCAATGGAGCTGGCTTCATATACAAGGAAAGTATGATGGCAGGATCTCTATGTAAGAAACGGTTTTGGGGAATAGTTAGTGGACGGGTGAGACGTCCATCAAGTCTTGGGATACCTCAACGGTTTACTAGAGGCAGATTCACTAGAAATGCAGATCCATCTTCAACAGAGGTGACAAAGGAAGGGGGGGTGGTGGACAAAGGAAAGGAGAAGGAAACGATCACACCAATAGCAACCGGTTCGGCATTCATGTCACCTATTCCGAGGAACGAGGAGAATGATATCGATACCTGGGACTACAACAATATGGCGGCTAAACACTTCATCCTCCGCCATCTTACTCAAGGGCTTGCATCTCCCCATTTGCACATAGAGAGGGCATCTGATCTTTGGGTGGCTCTCATAGAGATGTACCAAAGTGGTACGATTCAGCAACAACAGTTGGCTGATCAAAAAATTAAAGAGTATGTAAACAAAGGGGGGAAGATGTTAGATTTTTGCAATGAGCTTGCTACACTTTTCATGGAACTAGAGAGTGCTGGAAAAGTATTTAGCGAAAAGGAAAAGGTTAACTGTTTACTGATGAAGTAACCCGATGAGTTCGACAACATAGTTAACCGTGTGTAGGACTTGGAGGACACAAGGTGGATTTGGAATTCAGTGATAGGGATGATTCTCGTTCGGGAGAATATGATTGAGATCTTAAGGGGAGGAAAGAATGTGCAAGCTTTCGCACCTAGGACCGATTGGAGGAACAATGATTCCAAGAAACAGGATGGAAATTATCGAGGGGAGGGGCAGAAAAATCAGACCGAGGAGTTTGAACCAAGGACTCCCAAGGGTTTGTGCCATTTTTGTAAAAAACTCGGGCACTATATGGCTTAATGCACTAAGTTAACCGAGCAACATTAAAGGAGGGGCACACCGGTGGAACCCCGTGAGAAAAGAAAAAGGCCCTTGTAACACAGGTACATGAGGCAGAATCCGAGGATGAGGACGATGAACTCCTATTGGATGAGGAGTTAGTAGCGAAAAACGAGGTTGAAATTCCACGAAAGCAGAAATGTGCTTTCGATGGATTGAAAGGTGAAGCACCCTCGATTGTAGACTCAGGTGCATCCATGCACATTTGTAAAGATAAACACCTGTTCACTAAGATAAGAAAGATTCCCACCGTAGAGATAGAGTACGGGGATGGAGGATAATCACTACTACTCTTCTAGGATCGGTAGATCTAAAAGTGTTAGTAGAAGGAAAGACATCTATAGTTACATTCTCCGATCTATTGTTTATTCCGGAGCCAAACAAAAACCTCATCTCTACGTCTGTATTAGATGATAAGGGTTTTTATACTAGCACAAGGAAAGGTGTCTTTACTGCTAGTTTTGAGGAGGAAGTTTATTTTACTGCTGAAAAAGGTATCCAAGGGATGTTTAGGCTAATTTTAAGCAATGAAAAGAAGAAACTTTATTATTCTGGTGTTCATGATATAATGTTGTGGCATAAAAGGCTTGGGCACGTGAATCTAGATAAGCTAAGAGAGATGAAAAAGATGGGAGTAGTGGAAGGAATTCAGTTCGGTGAGAGTGAGAATCTAAGTGATTATAGTGGATGTGCTCAAGGTAAAGCACACAAGTTACCCTTCCCAAAAATTGCCACCTTTAAGGGAGAAAAAATTCTAGATTTAGTACACACAGATATTTGGGGGCCAGCCAGAGTGTCATCACCCGGGGGGAAGAGATTTATGATGACTATCACCGATGATTGATCTCGGTATTCCAGGGTGTATTTTCTGAAAAATATGTCAGAGGCTCAGGAATGTTTTAAACATTATAAAGCATTGAGTGAAAAACTCCATGAAACCTCAATCAAGAGAGTAAAGAGTGACAATGGTGGAGAGTATACCTCTAACCAGTTTGAGGATTTTTTGAGAGAAGATGGAGTGCAACACCAAAAGACAGTTCCTGAAAATCTTGAGCAAAATGGTGTAGCTGAAAGATTAAATAGAACACTGAATGATAGTGCTACTAGTATGCTGTCAGATAAGAAGATAGGAAAGAAGTTTTGGGCCGAAGCTATGAACTGTGCAACTTATCTCAAGAATGGAGTTCTTACTTCAGCTATAAAAGGTCAAACACCTTATGCGAGATGGACGGGCCGGAAACCAGACATATCTCACTTAAAGGTTTTCGGCAATCAAGTATTCATTCTTGATACAGATCGGTCTAATTGGAAGCTTGATCCTAAAGGAAAATCGGGATACTTTTTTGTATATGATGAGGATGTTAAATGATATAAAGTTTATGATCTAAAAAGGGAAGATATAATTTTAGTAAAGCATCTTGTAGTTATGGATGAAGGAAAGTTTGTGGATCCCTTCAAGTATACAAAGTCAGTAAAATCAGATTTAAGTCAGAAAACTCCGATGACTTTGAGCTTCTTAACTATCCAAGTTTTAGAGAAGATGACATTCTTGCAGGTACAAATCAGACCAAAGAGGACTCGGCTGCGGAAACTCCAGTGACAACTCTACCCGAAGCGGCAGACGTGGTTGAAATTGATTCGGAATCAAGCAACATGGGTGAAGCCGAGATTGTTCGAAAGAACCCACGAGAACCATCTATTCCAGCCACAGATTTTGAAGGGGGAAGGAGAAGTAGCAAAAGATTGCAAGAAAAATAGGTTAATTACAAGGTAACAAAACTATCTCATCAAGATGAACCTCAGACTTATTGAGAAGCGATGACTTGTCTAGAAAGGAACCGGTGGAAGACAACCATCAATGAGGAGATGGCCTCAATTATGGCAACCGATACTTCGGAGCTGGTGGATTGTCCACCTAACCGAAAACTAATCGGTTGTAAGTGGGGCTTCAAATTAAAACTGAACCCAGATATCACCATTGAGCGTTATAAAGCCCGATTAGTGGCAAAAGGATTTACACAGAAAGAAGGAATCGACTACGAGGAAACCTTTGCCCTGGTCGTAGGGGGCTTAGAGAGGGGTTTTAGGACTTCGAATAATTTTGGTAGGTAGCCGCCTCTCTCCTAGAGGGCATCTACATAAGTAGGCAAACTTTGCCATTTATTTACAACTCATTTAGTAGACTATTTTCAGTGATTTTTTTTTGCTGCGGACTCAAGGGAGTCCAGGCTACACAGGGGTGTAGTCGATCAAAGTTTTTGCCTGTCAGGGTGGCTGCATTTCTAAGAGAAATTCAAAGTGGGGGAATGTGTCTAAATACTCATATTCTAACTTTCCATTATGTGGGGGAACTGAGCACACAACAAGTCTTATTTCACATGGGTGAAGTTATATTGGGGTTCTGACTGTCAAGGTGTCAGTCATTTGGGTTGGTATCAACTTGGAGTCGGCACTATCTAGATAAGCATCTTTGAATCTCCAAATTCAGTGGGGGGGGGTGGAACTGATAGAATTTCATCTCCTAGTATATGAACCTCGTTCTATTAAAAATGGGCACCGTAGAGTGTGGGCCCTCTGTGGCCTCCATTGGCCCACAGAATATGCAGCTTATGTAAAGCCTCTAGAATAATATTTGCCCTTTTTATTTCTTGCTAAATAGAAGCCACCCAGTCGGACAAGTATTCTAACCAACCACACCCCTATGTGAGCCCGACTCCCTTGAGTTAGATGCAAAAGAAATCTATGAATTTGCTCCCCTAAGCAGTGAGTTATGCTTGGTCAAAGATGACCTTTATAGTTACAAGCTCTCTCAGAGAGAGGTGCCTAAATTTGACTAAGTCCTCATTCACCTACTCACAGCTACCTACTACTAAACCCTAGACCAATAGGAACAGTATACAGTACAAGAAGGTATAGTAGCAGTACAAGAAGGTACTTCTTCTACGACCATTGTATGAGATGGCCTTCTGGATGACGCCTACCAAAACAAGAGCCATGGTTCCTCATCCCATCTTCTCCGGTGTCCAAATGTGGCGCCACGTGGTGTCGCCCGACGCTGTCTCCGAAAAACCGCCAAAAGTTCACTTCGAGTTGGCGGCTGCAACGACGACCGTCCGATCAATATATTTTACATGGTTCGATTCCCGTCCGTATTTTGTCGGTTTACATGCGCGTCTTCGCGAGTTGGTTCAGTTAAATGGTTTTGCCGCCGCGTTAATGTTTTATTAAATATTTCACGCCATACATGTATCTATTCTTCTACGACTTAGCGGATAAGGCGAACAGCTGTTTGACCGGCAGTGACTTTGTAGGGACCAATATCAAACCTTGGTCAAGTGACATACTTTTTGGACAGTAGCAAAACTACCTCCTTCCTCAGTCTGTCGTTTTGACTACCTGAAGGCAGCCATGGTTGTCTTACGTCTCCAGTGACTACGACAAGCATGGAGGACTTAAGAGAAAACCTGCACACAAATACAAATAGAAGCTAGAAAATACTCTTTTCAACAACGTGAATGTACGCTTTGTACGTTCGTGTTTGGTCGTTTTTTTCATTTCTATCGTTGTTTTAGTATTCGTATTTTGTTGTTGAAAAGCTAAAAAAAATAGGTGCGGCAAATCTCGGGTCTATGGATGGTGGAGGCGGCGTCACTGGACAATCCTCAACAAAATAAAAATGGTGGTTTTTGTGCCTTTGATTACAACCTTCGTACGTGACCTTTCCACGTGTAAAAATTTTACATGTCCAATGTGTAGTTAATCTCCTCATCGAGAGACAAGGGAGTAGACTAGCTAGTCATTGGATAAGATGACCGCTTGATTTGGAAACACATAATCGGTCGGTCGACCTTGTCTCCCAAAAGTTAGGAGAATCTCGACCAATCTCCAATAATTATCTTTTATAAAAAAAAAAAAACAAAAAAGCAGAACGACCTTGTACAAAAATGCATTTTTCCCAATCATGAACCTCACTTTCGCCTGATGGAGGTTCACCCTTAGGCATCCTGGCCGAACTGGTTTGACGTCGCCCAAGTACATGAAAATAATGATACATATATACTGATACACTTATGTACATCCACGTATACACATTAAAACATATATGCATATACATACACATATACGTATACCCATATACACATACACACACACACACATATATATATATATTTCTCTGCCTCACTACGCGACAACACCTACTTGTCGTCGCCATGCGCCTAGGGATCTGAAGTCTATTTTTCTCTCCCTCACTACGCGACAACACCTACTTGCCGTCGCCATGTGCCTACGGATCTGGCCTTGCGGCCGCTGCCAACCGCATGCACATTGGTGAAATCATAGGTGCGACCCCCCTAAGTTATTAAGAGACTCTTCCTCCCCTCCCATGAATCGCCGGAATCCTCTTCCCCCCAAATAGGAATTTATAGACATCAGACACAACTACCGCCATAGGTCACACTTCTTTCCCTCCCTCCCCTTTCCTTCCCTCCACCCTTCCCTCTCCCCTCCCCCTTTCTTCCCCCCTTAGCAATGCACACACCTTACACACCCAAAAACCGATACCTCAACCCTTTTCCTGTCCCCCCCCCCCCCCCCCCCCCCCCCCCCCTCTTCTCCCGCCCCTCTTTTTGTCGTCATCAAATTCATGCTTTTTCCGTCCCACTACCATTTTCACCATCTATCACACGTGGTTCCTCTTCCTCGCCCACGTGTTACGAGTAAAGTAAGAGGGGCGGTGGGGAGAAAAACCTAGTCGAAGGAGCAAAAGTCACTTGGGGATCGGGAAGCGGATCCACGTGGGGCAAATCTGTTTGAAGGGCAGCATCAAGAAATTGGGTCACGAAAGTATATGAACCAAGGAGGCTACCCAACACACAAATGCCATCAGAGTGAGGAGGAGTTTGAAACCAGGGGGGGAAGTAAAGGAAAGTGGAATATCCTGAGGGGACCAACTAACACACTTCAAAAGCTGGACAAAAAGGTTGAGTTCGGCCAAACGATCCTTGAGAAATAAAATGCCTGCACGACTTGGTTCCATAGGGCCAATAAGATACGTATCATCTGCAACCGAAGGGAAAAGGCAAGAAGTGAAAGCAGCAGAAGCACAGAGGGCTCGGTAATGGGCGATGGCAAATAAAGGTCCTCCAAAAGGGTCGCTTTGGTGAGTGTTGTTTGCACAGGAGAGGAACGAAACCACAGTCAACCGAGAAAGAGAAGTTGTTGGTCAAAAAATAAAAAGCTCTCACAAAAGAGAATAATTGGACAATCGGAGAAGGGATAGTCGTAAGCTCTAAAAAAATGACATTATGATTCGTAGCAATTGAAGGCATCAAAAACGTCGACTTGACGCACCAACCAATTCGGATGAACATTGAACAAAGCTTGAACCCCGTGGACCACAGCCTCCCAACCACCCCAACTCCTCTCCACGACCTCGTAGGTCTACGATCCAAAGAGAGAACATAAAAAGAAGGTGCCAAAGAGCGATGTCTGCTAGATTTGAGGAAATGTGGGACAAGGGGAGGTGGAGGGCATCCTGTACTCATGTCCGCACGGCCATAGGGATATGGGTGTACAATCGCTGACAAAGGGATCCCAAATCATAAGCCGGAATTGGGGTTGTAGTGTTGGTTTTAGTGAGTTGCTGTGCTTCTCTTTTTTGGTTTGAATGCTATTGTTTTACGCTCCATTTTTATGTGTTCACGTTGCTTTTATTTGTTTTATTTTGCCCTGCTTGTAGTTTTCAGTTTTGGCCATGCCACCCTTATTGTATCCCTGGACTCAGATGATTTACCATCGCGCTTTTTAATTCAGTCTGCTTCAAATATACATATATACAAATACATATACACATACACATACACATACATACACATACACAAATGTAAATATATTCATATATACATATATACTCATGCACACACATATTTACATATATATGTATACACATACACATACAAATGCATATACACCACATTTAGGCATATATACAACTACACAAATACGTGAACATATGTACATATACACATACGTATATACATTTATACATTAGTACATTCATACATTTATGCATTTACACATTTATATATATATATACATATATACGTATATAATATTACACATATGTAGATTTATGCATGTATACATGTATATTTGGGAAGTATATGGATAGGAACGTTTAACAGGCTGTGAAGGAAAACAAACGATACATAAATAAATTGGAATAAAGAATCACATTGTTAAAAGGTAGAAACTCATAAGACACCTTCAAAAACCACGACATAAACGATTAACAATAACCTTAAAATAATGAGAAACGGACAAAAGGAGTTCCCCATTATTAGAAAGGTAGAATCTACCCAAAAACGCTTTTATAAGAATAATTGAAAAATAAACACACAAAGGATCCATTTAACTTATTTTCTGCATCGAGTTTCATATTTACGACGAAATAAAAGGTGAAAAAATGACAAATGGAGAGATGGAATTTGACAAATCAATAATAAAAGCGTCTTTTCGCTAAAGGACAAATTCTTCAAATAATGCCATAAATACGGCGAACGTAGACCTAGCCCTTTTTTATTCTTTCAAATGCACAAAGAAACAACTACTTTACCTAAAAAAACAATTTTTTATAAGTTAAATAGTGTCCATTTCAAATTCGAGAATGAGTGGATGTTAATCCTTCTCTTTCTCCTCACAACCCCTCCATCTCCCCCCTTTCCCTCTCTCCTTCTCCCTCTCCCCCTTTCCCCTTTTAATCCCTCGCCCTTTCTCCTTTACAAAGATTCTTTAAAATAAATAAAACAATTTAGATTATTTTTATACTTGCGTAAAATATGCGGCAACTAGAGTCATAATCATTCCCAAAATAACTAACATTCGTCTTATTCTCACCACCTCTCCTCCCTCTCCTCCTCCTCCTCTTCCTCCTCCTCCTCCTCCTCCGCCCCCTCCTTCCCCAAACTTCTTTCGTGTCAAAGTCGAGGCTGCGACAAATTGTCGCCTAACCAACAAGATGATTCCGTTAAAAAAGACGACAAATTCTCGTCTGTATTCCCTGCCAGCTGTCATTTGCTGTCTCTCCTGTCTCTCCCGTCTCTCCCGTTTCTCTTTGTTTTCTTGTTGCCTCTCCTGTCTATCTTTGCTTTCTCGTCTCTCCTGCCTCTCCTCTCTCTCCAGTTTCTCTTGCCTTTCCTGTTTTTCTTGTCCTTTAGTAGGTGACGTTGCGGCATGTTTTTCTTGTCTTTTAGAGGGTGACGTGGCGACTTGCTTTTCTTGTCTTTTAGTGGGTGACGTGGCGGCTTGCTTTTCTTGTCTTTCAGTGGGTGACATGGGGGTTTTGCCAGCTGGCAAAGTATTAGCGAGACATACAGGACTCCAGGGGCTGTGACCGACTCCCATTGGACCGTTTCCGCGAACTCGAAAACGGTAACTTCTTCCGGGAAGCAATCCCTTCACTTCCCAACTGTTTTTTTTTAAACAGGACCAAAAAAAGGACGGTTTTAATTTAAGATTCAGTTTTGGTTTCGGTTTCTGTTTTAGTTTTAGTTCCGGTTTTGGTTTTGGTTTTGGTTTTTGTTTTAGTTTTAGTTTTGGTTTTGGTTTTATATTTACTTATGGTTTTATTTTTAGTTGGAGTTTAATTTTAGTTTTAGGTTTAGTTTTAGTTCAAGGTTTAGTTTAAGGTAAAGTTTTAGGTTTAGTTGAAAATTAGTTTTAATTTTAGTTTTAGATTTAGTTTCCCCTCCTCTCCCTTTTTGCCCTCTCTCCGCCTCCCTCCCATCCCTCCCCTCCTTCCCTCCCCCAATCCCTCCCTCTCCTCATTCCCTCCCCCCCCCACTCACCTCGTTGCCGGCCCCTCATACACCGCTGCAAATTGTCCCTCTCTCCCCTCCCTCCCTCCACTCTCTCCTCTCTCCTCCATTTCCAATCTGTAAGAAACCGTGGGAGCACATCCCTCTCCCTCTCCCCCCCTCATTTCCACATCCGAACTACTACTGTGGGAGGAGGAAGCTTCCTCCGACTCTCCCTCCTCGAAAAACAGTTTTTGAACGAAAACCGTTCTTCCATTCTGCGGAACGGAATCCGTTCGATTTTCCATTCCCTTGTTCTTCCAATTTAAAATGATTGAATTTTCGGAGGTAGAGATAATTTCGGGTGCAAAGGGGGTAATGGGAGGAGCTTGGGGGAGAGTGATGCAGGTGGAGGAGGAGAGCTGAGTTGATGGCCTGGAGAGGAGAGAGAAAGGCTGAGGGAGAACAAAGGAAGGGAAGGAAGAGAAAAGGGAAAGAAAGGAAGAAAAAGGAGAGAGGGAGAGGGAGACGAGGGAAAGTGGAGAGGGAGGAGGAGGAGTGGGAAGAGAGAAAAAATCGGGAAGGAGAGGAAGAAGAGGGAAAGAGAAGGAAAGGTTCAACTGTCAGTTCTGTTTGAAATTGATTCCATCTGGAGTCAAAAAAAGCAACAAAAAATAAAAGAGGGAAGAATACAGGAGAAAAAAAAACCATTTTTATTTTGGATTTATGCAGTGTACTTTTGATTTTTTGCTTTTTATATTAATAACCTAGGTTATTATAAACCTCATTATTGTTATTATTTTATTAATAATATTACATTTACTATATAAACGTTATTAATAATATTATTATTTAATAATATTTATTTTACCTGTACTCGAAATCGGTACGTTCGGGCTGGAACCAATCGAGTCACTTTAAATGTGGTCGCTCCTCCTTCGTAAATCTAAAAAATAAAAAAAACAATAATAACATATATAAATAAATAAAAAAGCAAATAAATGAATAAATAAGTATATAAATGAATAAATAAACACGCAAATAAATGAATAAACAAACAAGCAAATAAATAAATAAATAAACAAGCAGATAAATAAATAAATAAAAAAAAACATTTATTATATTAATATTATTATTAAATAATATTTATTTTACCTGTACTCGAAATCGGTACGTTCGGGCGGGGAACCAATCGAGTCACTTTAAATGTGGTCGCTCCTCCTTCGTAAATCTAAAAAAAAAACAATAACATGTATAAATAAATAAACAAACAGATAAATGAATAAATAAGCAAGCAAATAAATGAATAAATAAACAAGCAAGTAAATAAATAAATAAACAAAAGACAAAAGGGAAAGAAATAGAGAAACAGAAACCAAAAGAAAAAGACAATAAGGGGGGGGGGGGGGGGGGAGAGGAGGAAGAAAAAACAAAAACCCAGTTAAAAAAAACATATAAAAACACAATTTTGGGTTGAGAAAAGAAAGGGGCTTTATGTAACCATTTATTCTGGAAAAAGGATGAAGGGGGACAAAAAAAGGTAAAAAGAGGAGAGAATAAGAGAGGAGAGGGGAGGGGAGGGGAGGAGGAGGAGAGGAGAGGAGAGGAGAGGGGAGGGGAGGGGAGGGGAGGGGAGGGGGAGGGGAGGGGAGGGGAGGGGAGGGGAGGGGAGGGGAGGGGAGGGGAGAAGGGGAGGGGAGGGGAGGGGAGGGGAGGGGAGGGGAGGGGAGGGGAGGGGAGGGGAAGGGAGGGGAACCCGGTTAAAAAAAACATATAAAAACACAATTTTGGGGGAGAAAGGAAAGGGGCTTTATGTAACCATTTATTCTGGAAAAAGGATGAAAGGGGACAATAAAAGTAAAAAAAGGAGAGGAGAGGGGAGGGGAGGGGAGGGGAAGGGGGGGGGAAGTGGAGGAAAGGAGAGGAGAGGAGAGACGAAGAAAGGAGAGGAGAGAAAGAAGGGAGAGGAGTGAGGAGGAGAGAGGAGAGAAGGGGAGAGAAGGGAGAGAAGAGGAGAGGAGGAGAGAGAAAGAAGAGAAAAAAGTAAAAGAAAAAAACAAAAAGAAGGGAAGGAAAAGGTTTGAGCTTTTACAAACCTTCCGAAAATCTTCGGTTTTTCCGTCATCCATCGATAAGCGATAGCTAAAAAAAATAAAAAAAAAAAAAAAAAAAAAGTAAAAAATAAATAGAACAAAAAACTAAAAAATATAAAAAAAAGACAAAAAAAAGTGAAATTATGACACAACCGAATGCTCAGTCAGAAAAAAAAAACAACCAACCAAATAAACAATCGAAAAAGAATAACACACAAAAAAAAACGACAAACGAAACACGAAAACAAATGTCTAAAAAACTTTCTACCTGAAAAAAAAAAAAAAAAAAAAAACCACTCGGGGCCCTAAGAAAAATTCTCTGGCAGCTCCAAAAAAAATTCCGGAGAGCTCAATTTTTTGACAATTTTCAGCCTTATCCATTCCTTAAAACCTTTTTTATTCGATTTTTACCCCATTTTTTCCTGGAATCCATTTAACTAAAAGAAACAGACTCCCCCTAAACATTTTTAAGCCATTTTTACAGTTTTTTACTCTTTCTCCACCATTTTCCCCCTTATTTCTCCCGCTTTATTTTTCTATCGTTCTCAATTGTTTTACACAATTATCAGCCGTTTTTTCTCCATTTTCCTCTGTTTTCTCCGTTTTCTCTGTTTCTTCTCTGTTTATTCTACGTTGCATGCCTTAACCGTTTTTACCCGTTTTTCGACCAACAACAGCCGTCCCTTACCCATTTTCTCTATTAAAAAAAAAAAAAAAAAACAACTAATAGCAAAAAAAAAATATTACCTGCTGACCGGAGCTCCATTGTCTCCTATTGGAGGAGACCATTTAATTCGAACCGAGGTGGGTCCCGCATTTGAATGTTGGGGGGCACGAGGGGGGAAAGGGGGGGCGGCCGAAATTCCGATGACTCTGATTGACCCACAAGCAGAGAAGCCGATGGAGTTTTTCGCGACAACTCGAAATGAGTACCTTTGTCCACTTTCGAGCCTGGAAACCACATGTCTGGAGAGATAAAGAGGGAGAGAGAAGGGGAAGGGAGAAGGGAGGTTTTAGGTGAGAGAATTTGCAAAAAAAGGAAGGGACAACGAGGAATCACGGGGAAAAACGGGGAAACAACAGGGAAACAACGGGGAAAATATGAGGGAAAGGGAGGGTAGAATTTGATTGACAGTATTCAAGTCAGGAAAAAACAAGTGTCTAGTGAGATAAAGAGGGAGAGAAAAGGGGGAGAGACGGCGAGAAAGAAAAGCAGAAATTCAGACTGAAAGAGAGACAAAGGGACAAAAACAGAGAAAGAGAAGAGAGAGAGAGAGAGAGAGAGAACATACTCGCAAGCCTGTCCGCAATAAACCTCCTCCCACTTCTCCGTACTCAAAATCCTCCCTCCTCCACTCCCTCCCCCTCCTCCTCCTCCCCCTCCTCCCGCTCCAGCCATCGCCAAATCCACCATACTCACACTCCTCGACGATCCCTTCCTCCTCCTACCTCCCTTCTCTCCCCCTCCCATCCCTCCCCCTCCCATCCCTCCTCCTCCTCCCTCTACTTCTACCTCCTCGTAAAGGGGCCCGGCCGGACTTACACTCCCACTTAAAGTCGAAATACTACCACTACTACTACTCTCTTTTAGGGTTTTTCCCATCATAGGGTTTTGAAACTTGTGACGATTGAAAGTTAAACTTTGGGTCCTTCCGGAAATTCCCAAAACCCCATTTTGAAAAACCCCATTTTGAAAAACTCCATTTTGGAAAACCCCATTTACCCCTTTTCCTAAAATTTGGGTATCGGAGTTTCCGGTTCCACGGAGCATTTGGAGGTGGAAGGAGAGGATGGGAGAGCCGTTGTCTCTCTCAGGGGTCTGAGGGGAGAGGGAGAGGGAGAGGGAGAGGAAGAGGTAGAGCGAGATGCGGTGAGAGAGGAAAGAAACGAAAAGGGATAGGAAAAAGAGAGTAAAGGAAAGGGAGAGGGAAAATGAATTAAAATAAGGAAAAACAAAAAGCGAGTAAAAGAGAGGACGAGGGAAAAGCGAGTAAGAGGGAAAGTGAGTAAAAGAGAGCGAGAGAAGGAAAATGGAATAAAAGAGAGGGAGAGAAGGAAACAAAAGAGAGGGAGAATGAGGCAAGTGCAAAAGTTATGGACAAAGAAGGGGAGAGAAAAAGATGAGGAAGGGGAAAAGGAGATAAGAGAACAAACAGGGAAGAGGAAAGGTACAACAGAGAGCGAGAGGGAGAGAAAGAGGAAGAGAAAGGAAGGGGGAGAGGGAGAGAGGGAGAGAGGGAGAGAGGGAGAGAGGGAGAGAGTGAGAGAGGGAGAGAGAGAAAGAAAGCGAGAATAATATTTAAAACTCATGACAATATGAAGTTCACAGCAATTCTCCACTTAATGGTAAACTTTCCCCGAAAAAATACTCTCAAAAAAGACCCAAGAATTCTCAAAACCTTCCCCATTTCCCCGATTTTGAAGCCCAGAACCAGAAAGGAGTAGCAGAAAAAGACAAAAGCTTACCTCCCATTGTACGGTGACTTGATTTGGAGCATTGAGGGTGAGGACTGGGGGGCCCGGAGGGAAGGGAGGGGAGGGAGCTGTAGTTATCATCGTGAGAGGACTCATGGGACCGTGCCCCAATTTGTTTAAGGCCTGTTAAACCCCCGAAACACTCATCATTTAAAAACCCCATTATTTAAAAACTCTGTTATTTAAAAACCCCATTTTTTAAAAACGCCATTATTTTAAAAAGTCCATTATTTAAAAACCCCAGAACCCTAGAAAACCCTAATTCTTCGAAAACACCAAAGCTCAAAAAAAAAAAAAACAAAAAAAAACAAAACAAAACAAAAGAGAGAGGGAGAGAGAGAGAGAGGGATACTGTACCTGAACCCTAAACCCATACGTTGTATAGGGTTGAAGTCTTGTGACCGTATGAGCCAAAGCCGGACCCCGATAAATATCTTCGAAAGTATCTCTCTCTCTCTCCCTCTGATTGGCCGAAAACTGACTACTCGTGTCACTATTGATATCTTGCCAGCTGTCAGGCCTCAAATTTTCCTCCAAATCTCCCTCTCCGTCTCCCTCTCGCTCGATCTCTCCATCTCTCTCTCCCTCGTTCACTCCCTCTCCCTCTCCCTCGCTGTTATTCCCCGAAAAATCGGATCCGTACCGTTCTCTGTTTTTTTCTCCGTTCCGTTTTCCGTGAGCCGAAATAAAACTTTCTCGCGAATTATTCCTCCTCCGGAAGTCCCAATGGGAGGAGGAGAAGGGAGAGTGAGGGGGAAGGTAGGAGGATGAAGAGGGAGAGGGAGAGGGAGGATACCCACTTTGTTGATTCCTAACAGGAGATCGAAGAAAATTTGAATCCAGAGATCGAGCAGCACTATTACTTGTGGAGAAACTTTGGTGGTAAAAAGGACTACTATCTCCCCCACTTTCTACACTGTCTTGCATTCTCACGGCCTCTCTCTCTCCCCTCTCTCCTCTCTCTGCTTTGTCCCATCTGTCGCCTCTCTCTCCTTTCTCTCTCTCTACCCCCGAAGTGAGAAAATTCTCTCCCTCGTTCATTCTGTGACATCCGTATCCCACCGTCATCATTTGGAGTCGATATCCGAGAATCGGAGCTCCATTCGATTCCGGAGAATTCCACCTAAAAACCCCATTTGTACCCCATTTTTACCCCGCTTGCACCGCATTTCCACAGCATTTTTACTGCATATTAACTGCATTTTTACCCCATTTAACCCCGTTTTCAACCCATTTTAACCCAATTTTACCCCATTTTCAACCCATTTTAACCCAATTTTACCCCATTTGTACCCCATTTTCCACCTCATTTTTACCCGATTTTTACCCCATTTTCACCCCATTTGTAACACATTTTCCACCTCATTTTTACCCCATTTTTACACCATTTTTACTCCATTTTTACCCATTTTCTTCAGGTTCTTTACATGATTCTTTAATTTTCTCGGGTTTTTTTTTTATCGTGTATGTGTGCATGTGTGTATTTTTTTCTCCTCAATTATTAAGTCTTTCCGTATTAAAGTTTTTTTCAAGTCTTTTAAAAGCCAAAAAATAGTTGAAACTAAAAGTTTTGAAAGTGCGCGATTTTAAAAACCTCGAGATTTCTAAACTTACGAGATTTTAAAACGTACGAGATTTAAAAACTAACGTCCTTTAAAACACACTAAGAAAACAAAAAACTTTACTGTTTTAACTGCGATCAAACAAACTTAGGTGCGTTAACACACTTTTCAGTGAGTTTAAACATACTACAATGTGTGCATTCTTTCTCCCTCCGCCCCCCCTCTCTCCCCCTCTCCCTCCCCCCATCTTTCTCTCCCTCCCTCCCTCCCTCTCTCTCTCTCCCTCTCTCTCCCAACCCCCCCTCACCTGAGAGGGATGGAGGTAGAGGAGGTAGAGAAAGCAGGGAGAGGAGCCTCGGGGGCGGCCGGGGGGGCCCGGTGTGTCTCCAGATGACTGAGGCCTGGAGGGATAGGAATAATAATAATTAAGAGAGAGAGAGAGAGAGAGAGAGAGAGGGGGAGAGGGGGAGAGAGAGAGAGGAGAGAGTGAGAGAGGAGAGTGAGAGGGGAGAAAGTGAGGGGAGAGAGAGGGGGGAGAAAGAGAGA
>JBBHKE010000806.1:189798-276692 GCA_037447655.1 Zygnema cylindricum | reverse complement strand
CTACAGGTGTCGCAAGTATTGGCGACGTGTACAACTGCCACATATTCAAAATAATAAACGCGCAAGTAACGATTGACATAGGCACACTTTGAAAAGTACACCGTAAAATCAGCGCTAAATTCCAAAATAACGTTTCAAAATATCGGTTACATGGGGACACGCCCTTAGAAAGAATCTTTAACGTTTTTTCATTACATTCCACTATAAGGTTTCCCTAAATAAATGATCGTAAATGCCGCTGGTACATATATTACGTTCACACTCTGCTTTCAAAGATTCTTTATAGCTTTTAAGAATCAGAAACCCACATCGTACAGATTCGTTATAGGTTTTCAAAATCAGTAACCCACATCGTACCAGCCAGAATGAGCCAAAAAGTAGTTTACTGACGCGATGAAATGGAACCCACGGCAACCCACGACATCCAGTAAACGTATCTGTACTTTTACTGAGGCCATCTAATGGAAGTAAGGAACCCCAGCCCTAAGGGTGGGGTTACACCGAGAGAACTCTGTAATTGTACGGTACGGACAACAATATTACATAAAAACTAAGCTACATCTGGTAATGTTTGTAAAGATACGTGTCTTGATTTTAGACTTTTTAGTGGTGGTACCACGTAATTCAAAGTTCAGATATTAAAAATCTCAAAAATTTGCAAACCCACCAATTTCAATGTGAAATCTACATTTTTGTACTATGTTGCTAAACGAAATATGCGTAAGATGTCATTGAACCACTTAAACGCCCTTTTATTCGCAGACAATCTATCGTTTTTAGCGCCTGCATTTGCAGCCAGTATTCTGCTTTGAAGATATTTAGGACCTTGACTCGTCGTTCGAAAACTTCATCCGTGATTGTGCCCGGTTTTCTTTTAAGGTTCGGGGACTTGGTAGCCCTCCCCCGACTCTCATGTCATATTTTTATCGCCAGCTTAATTTTTTTGCCCTTCAACCATCTCAAGCATCGGCCCTTATCCGACAAAGCACGGTGATGAACGATGGGTGAGGCTTGTTATACTTACCTCCACGCCACTCGGTGCACACTGGTGATATTTGTCGCTTAAACCTTTAGTGTGGACTTGTTTTAGGCTTTGGGCTGACAGCCCATTTTGCCATTTAGAGCTTGTGTATAGCGTGGTTTTTAGTGCTCTTGTAGTGTAGTTTCAGTGTTTGTTTTTTTTTTCTTTTGTTTATGTTATGTTTACTCTTAGTTTTGTTAATTTTTTGTAGTTTTCGTACGTACTTTCGGTTTTCCATTTGAAGCCTTTAATGGTAGTAATCAATTTTCCATTTCAATCAAGTTTTATACTTAGATGGTTTAACCATCATGGTTTTCATAATAAAGTATTCTTCTTATTTTCAACCTTTACTTTTTTAAACGAAAACTCAAAGCGCGTGCAACCACAAAGATTAACAAAAGACAAAAGGAGCGTGACGCGATATCTTCGGGCAAAGATTCTTTGTTAGATTTTGGTGGATTCGCATCCACCCTGTTAGAATGCACGTGGCTTTCGCGACGTGTGAAATATTTCGTGGTAGTCCTTCGTTGCACGAGTCTATATTGTCCAGGTGTAGAAATTATACAGGTTATGTGATTGTGTGCTCACCTCCGTGAGGTGGGTGCACCATTACAGAGGCAGATGGAGCGATTGCTTCGTGGATGAAAACCATAATATAACCGGATAGTGAATGTTTTATCCCGGACCCTTGGGGAATCAAAATCGTATCTTCTATAATGTTGTTTCTAAAAAAATCACGCAAAAAGTAGTACGGTCTGGTACGGCTTGGTACGGTCAAGTACAAAATTATGTAATATACCTCACTTTTCGTGTGACGTAACTACACCTTAAGACGAGAATGGTGCTGACTTTCATGACTTGTGTTTTCTCCAAACACTTATAAACCATACAAACGACAAGAAATTACGAAAGAGTGTAGACGTTTACCACTATGAAGTATCATCTTTCATTTTAAAAGTACAAAAAGGTGATAAGCAGTTGGTCCCCTTGGACTCTAACTTTGATTTCCATCACTATGGAACACCTCCGAATCTAAAAAAATAGCAAGAAAAACACTATAAATTAGATCCTTATTTTTTGCCTTTGTAAAATTCGCAAATTCCAACGTTTATGATTCAAAAGCATTGCACAATTCTTTACTTGAACAACAATTATGAAAATAGGAGCCATTTACCGCTTCATCGCAAATCCACTGAACATGGTTTAAAAAATAGTGGACGTAAAATAGCATTCATACATTATGTAGGCCTAAACCTGCTAATCGGGAAACATGATATTCATCTCATGATCAACTCGACTTCCTTCCATAATGTAATAAAAAAGGGAATTTATCATCGAAGTGACTATTTTGGTTGCGCGTAGACAACGGAAACCTATTTTGGTCGCAAATTTACGGTAACAAAACTGCAAAGGCCACATGTAAATAACAATAAAAATAAGAACTGCGACAACATGTGCTCTCAAAGTGGAGTTCACGTAAAGTGGAAAAGTGTTTGCACGCAACGCTTCTATTTACATGTGGTTGCCGCAGTTTTGTTACCGTGAACCTTGGCCGGCAGTGTGAATTTTCGATTTTCTTCACGGTAGACTTTCATAAACGTGGCAAAATTTAAACCGGTTGTTACGATATCTCGCAAGTCAAAGATGTTCAGAGGATTGACCGTCAAATCTAAACTAACGGTACTTAACTTGCAGCAATGTGCACTTAAATTGTACAATGTTTGACAAGCTGACGTGGGTGACCGCGCGCAACCAGTACACCGTGAATCGTTATTATACTTATGTACTCTATATCGGCGCCCCAAAATTTTGACATTGATACCCGAAAAACGATTGATTCTATTTTATTCGTGACGTTAATTACGGCTCTTGTGAATTAGCGTCAATGGAACTACCATACTTATTTCATGAATAGTGTTGTGTACGAAATGTGTTTGCTTGTACAAAACTGTACTTGATTACCGAAAATCGTACGAAAATTGAAGTTAACTTATGTCGGTTGCATACAGAACTACGCTTAGAATAAACGTGGAGTCGAGTTTGCGACAAACGCGTTCGCAAACCCAAATTAGGATACGTCCTCATGTATTAAAGGATCGACTTTAATCTGTCGTTTTCACCCAAAACGCAGTTCCGTACGAGAAAAACTTTAGCCGTACAAAAAAATCAAGCAAACTTCAAGTCGATACTTTGAATGTAATTCATGTTTTTCGTCATGTGAACGTCATTTTGGCGTTTTCTTTTTTTCGACCCCTGGGCAAGAGAATCCAGCCCGTCAAAAAACTTCTTCAAAAATCACCTCGCGACCTGATCTCAGGGAAAGTACCACCCAAACAACGAATTAAAAATGACCACGCACGCGCCACACGAGTGGAAATTTTTTGGGACGAGGGAGAGTACTCGCTATTTTTCTCCCTGCCCGTCACGTGCATGTACGAAAAAGACGAGCGTGTACGGAAAAGGGTCTCGGACCTCCACTTTCGTTCATGGGTCCTTTGCAAAACTTTGTGCAGTCGTCGCTTCTCCCCTCTCCCTCTCACACTATCACTTTTATCTCACACTTTTTAGAAAGAGGCACGACAAAAATGGTATGAAATGAAAGATATTTGAAAAATAATTATTTTGACTACCTTTATGTATATTTTTATGGCAAGTAGAGCGAAAAAAGTAGAGAAAACGAAATCGAGTATCCATGGCCGAAATTTTTTGAATCTGTGACGTCACAAGTGAGCATGACGTCACAATGTTACAAAACCTTAAACATCTTTCATGTCACAAAATTACAGAAATGTAGACGTCTACAACTGTCGCTATTTTTGTTGGCGTCACCAATTTCGTAGTCGTCGTCAACCGTCACAAAGTTGTACCTATGTCTACAACCGTCACATGTTAAAGTTCTGATTTCATTTCTTCACATAGGGACGCTTTTCAAAGTAGTACGGAACACTTCACTAAAGTCCAAGGTACTTTTTCAAAGTATCGCTTACATGGGGACGTACCCTTAGAACTATGGATTAATTACATTGAAAGGACGCGACGTGGTACGAATTGTCAGATTTTGTACTTCTACCTATTTTAACGTATATGTAATGACAGCGGATTCTGTTTACCTAAATCAGCGTTATAGAGAAATTACAATAAAACATTTTTTCATAATGGTATTGATACACAAATTAGAATCAATGACACTAGTTTATTATTGATACTAATAATTTCTATAGTCTAATAACGATTCATGGTAAAGTCAGTGCAATGATCAATTCCCAAAAATAAATGGACTGAAGCTGGAATGAAAAATAAACACAAATCATCCCTCATAACTGTGTGTGAATACGTTAATGCTCACTTTACTGGTTAGTTTAACAGTAAAGCATACGAAAGAAAGGAAGTGTATGAAAGAAGGGAATAAAGCACCAATCATCACTTTGCGTACTTTCTTTTGTACATTTTTTTGTATGGTTACTAGGATTCACTACCTTGTAACGCAAGTACTACAGTACCGTACTAGCCACACATATGAAATTTAAATACTTGGGATCCAGGGGAGTTATAATGTTTTTTAGGGTTTTTTAACTAATGTTGTTTTGTAATCAAAGTTCCAAAAGGTCGATATTACAAGTCAGCTTGACATACGACGATAGTATGGTAGCCTAAATTACAATGTCGAACTTTTACCCTTGTTTTTAAGGTAGATCGTGTAGTTCGTACAAAATTTTGGATGTTTCTACATACGATTTGCCTCAAAACTGAATAATTTATCTGCCACATTAGAGCAAATTCCTTCAACGTCATTATCCTATGATCTCTGCCAAATGAAGCTTCTATATTGTCCTTTTCTTGGAACAAAATGACAAAAAAAGTCCAAATCGGTTAAATACATGTCACCAGGAGTTCAAGGTTAGAACCTACATATTTTTTTTTCAAAGACCTACAGGGTGAAAGTTTCAGTACCATCTATATAATTATTATAGAACCATATTGTAACCTAAATTAATAACACCCCCCCCCCCCCCCCCTCCCCACCCCATCACCTATACCACTTACACACCCAAAACCGATTCTTGAACCTCTCCTTCCCACACTCCCTCCCCCCCCCCACTCCCCCCGCCCCTTTCTTTTCCGACATCAAAATTTATGTTACATTCTTGTTCCTACCAATTTCCCCATCCATCCCACATGGTTCATTTTCCTCTCCCACACTTTCTCTTCCTCTCACCCTCCCAATTCCCATGTCGTCTTTGACTTATTAACCATGTCCGGAAGCCCTTCTTATTCCCTTCTCCCTCCCCCACCTCCGCCCAAACCTCGTAAACCTTCGAGGCGTTTGGAATGTCCTGGGTGTCACAACCTTTTTGCCGCTGGGGCCGACATTTCCCTTCATACACGGAGTTGTCGACATTGTATAACCTTGGGTGGTCCTTTGTCTATCACCTCTCCTCAATCATTGTCGACCACACTCCCGTCCGGCCCCACAGATGAGGATTAGAATTTCGTACGTGAGTTAGATGTTTTGGGAGCTTATGATTTGGGAGCCCCCCGCCCGCGATTGTACACCCGTATTCCTGTGGCCGTCAGGATAATAGTACAAGATGCCCTCCACCTCCCCTTGTCCCACATTTCTTCAAACCCGGCGGACATTGCTCCTTGGCACCTACTTCTTATGTTCTCTCTCTAGGTGCTAGTCCTTCCAAGTCGTGGAGGGGGCAGTGGGGCTAGAGAAACTATGGCGCGTTGTCGCCGATTCCTTCGGGGTGACTGGAAGTCCCTCCACGCCGAGCATGAGGATCGGGTATCGAGCTCCTCTTTCATACCACGTCGGCCACCTAAGCCATCGGATGTCCCGGCCTCTTATCGTCGAGCGATTCACTTAGGCCGAGTTGGTGAGCTTTCTAGAGTGGTTCTGGCCCTACAACCATTCACCCCTGCCCCCGGATCTTCTTCCACTATTGAGGTCCTTCGAGCTCTCCACCCCCTTGCCCCTTCCCCTTTACCCCTTTCCATCCACACCTTTGAGCCTTTTGAGAGTTTTACTTTGGATCGGGAGGTTTTCATTAAGGCTCTTAGCTCTTCTCCTCACCTTTCAGCGGGGGGCCCCTCGCGCACAGTATATGAGTTGTTTCGCAATGTTTTGCCCCCTGAATCGGGTGCCCAGGGGTTCGATGTGTTTTTTCGAGTATGTTCCCTTATAGCTAGTGGGGATGTTCCCCCTAAGATTTGTGATCTTCTCACGCCGTCCCGCCTTGTGGAAATCGCCAAACCTAATGGTGGGATCCGCCCTATTGCCGTGGGAGAGGTTTTATATAGATTGGTGGCTCGTGCGATATGTCTCCAGCTCCAACCGGCTTTCCATGATTATTTCTCTCCCCATCAGTTTGGAGTGACCACGAGAGGGGGTTGTGAGGCCGTGGTCCATGGGATTCGGGCTTTGTTGGATGTACATCCGGATTGGTTGGTCCTTCAAGTCGACGTTTCCAATGCATTTAATACGGTGGATCGGAACGTGATTTTTTCAGAGCTTATGGTGGCTCCATCTCCGATTGTCCAATTGTTCCCCTTTGTGAGGTCTTTCTATTCTTTGACAAGCAGCCTTTCCTTCTCGGCCGATGGTGATATTATTCCTCTCTCCTCTGCTACTGGCACTCGCCAAGGTGACACTCTCGGCGGACCTTTGTTCGCCTTTGCCCATTATCGGGCCCTTCGTGCCTCCGCAACCGCCTTCCCTTCTTGCCTTTTTCCTTTGGTCGCAGATGATACGCACATTATTGGGCCGAGAGAACAAGTCGTGTTGGCATATGATTTTTTCAAGGAAAGTTTAGCCGAACTCAACCTTTCAGTTCAGCCGTCAAAGTGTGTTATTCGGTCTCCTCAGGATATTCCACTTTCGTTTACTACCCCTCCTGGTTTTCAAACCCCTTCTCCCTCCGATGGCATTCGTGTGCTAGGTTGCCCCCTTGGTTCAGATACTTTCGTGACCCAATTCCTTCATGATGCTCTGCAGATATTTCTAGCCCTAGTGGACGACCTTCCTCACCTTCCCGATCCCCAATTTGCTTTTGCTATGTTAACAAGGTGTTTTCCCCACCGCCCGTCTTACCTCACTCGTACTTCCCCTCCCACCTCGACATTTCTCTCCTCTCTCTCGGCTTTTGACGATCGCCTCATGGACGTCCTCCACTCTCTGTTAGGTCGCGGGGCATTTGATCGCGAGTCTGGGCCATCGGCCCGCATTCAGGCATCCCTCCCTGTCTCTGCTGGGGGGTTGGGTCTATTATCGATCGCTCGTGTTGCTCCAGCTACCTATTTGGGAAGTTGGTGTCTTATTGCCTCTACAATTGTTTCCCGTTTCTTGGCTAGGGACACCCGCGTTCTAGCTACTCTTATCCCCCGGGTTTCAGACGGTGTGTTCGCTTTCCAGCGATCTGTATTGGACGCGTCACGTTCTCCTCCTCCCCATTCCCTTGTGGATGTGCCAATTTTCTCGACCCTTGTTACAAAATCTGTTGAGCGTATCCAAGAATTGATTTCCAATCGGGTTGTCGCCACCATTAAATCCGAGCTTCTCACGCCGCTTCCCTCCGATTCTTCTCGTGCCCGTCTTCTCTCTTGTGGTGGACCTGGTTCTGGGTCTTGGCTTTTTGCCACACCTATTTTGTCCACTCTCCGATTCTCACCAGCTCAGTTCACCACTGCCCTTCGGTTTCGCCTTGGCCTCCCCCATCCTCCTTTACTTAGCTCTCTTGTTTGTGTATGTGGTGGTGTCTTGGGGCTCGATGGTGTCCATTTGCTTCGTTGCTCCCATGGTGGAGATGTGATCCAGGCGCACGACACTATTCGAGACACCGTTGCCACTATTGCTTCAAAAGTGGGTTTTTTTCTGTGCGTCGTGAGGTTTCTCATATTATTCCCTCGCGTCGGAGCGGGAGAGGGGGGGAGAGGGAGAGCGGGGGAGATGGGGAGATGGGGAGAAAAAACAAGATTTCATCATGGGCTGTCAAAAGTTGTGCAGGAGGAGGTGGAAATGATGAATGCTCAGCTCGCTGAGGATGAAAAAAGGCAGGCTTCAATGGAGCCGCAACGGCCACTGAGCGATGCATATTTGCGAAGCTCGCCTTTCAAGAGGCGGAGGGTACGTGGACTCTGCCTCTTTTTCTTTTCTCTGTATTTGTATATGCATGTTTTGATTTGCTTGCCGTGTTTCGTATGTGAAAACCTTAGAATTTGTGAATGCAATCATTTATGTGCGATTCTGTGAGCGTGTGTGGAAAGGGAACTGCATATGCTAAAGCTATGAAGACTTTACTTCATTGCCGGGGCTTGATGGCAGATGGCTGTGGAGAAGACAGCGCAAAAGCTTCAAGAAGGAGCTGATCCGCAAGAAGTCTTGAAGAGTGTGACAGAAGTGGCCATGGAGGGTGCGGAGGGAGGCGAAATGGGTAGTAGCAAGGCAGACTGGGAACGCAGTGATCTTCCTCAACACATCTCCACAGCACCTGGACTGGCAGAGGTAACCCTGGCTCGTGATGTACTTTTATATCTACTTTCTTTTTTTGTTTGAATCGCTGTCCTTTTCAGCTTTCAGTGGCATGACACTGGTCAAGGAATCGCTTCAAATTTGAAGTCATTTGTTCTTCAGAATGAACTGTTCTCAGGTAGAATGCCGTGGTCAGAATGCTGTAGTAGTCTGTATGCCCTTGTGTTGTAGTGTGCAATTGTGATGATGTAGAGGAGCCTTTTTAATGGATGGGCATGGCAGGCGTATGTGGGTGTACTTTGGCATGACCTGGCAAATCGTACCGCAACAGACTCTGACATCAGCGGTTCCGGAAACTTCGAGGGAGTCAGGACAATGCTCTCGCCGCAGAACCTGGAGTCAGATGGAGCATCCTAATGGGCCCAGTTAGTTAGTGAGCCCAGGTAGTGGAGGCTGTATATCAAGAGGTGGAAAAGTAGAGAAAACTGTCAGCGGCTATCCAATCATATCGGAGGATGCTGTTGGGTTGTTGTAAAGAGATGGTTGTGTGTTTGATCGGCCAGTTTAGGACATACTGCTTTTCTCATCTTTGACATAATGGAAACTCAGATGAATGTTTACTCATTGCAGATCAGTTTGGTTTTTTGCACCTGATGTGTTCTCTGTGATTTTGTGGGGACTTTTGTGGTGATGCATTGTCGTAAATTTTATATTTCCTCCGGTTTCTTAAAATACACTGCAACTATGGATGTGTTGTTGCCTGATTGAAATATGGTTCCTCGACTGACCTGAGGGTCCAAAAGGAAGGTTCAAATGTGACCTTCGGTGTTGCGCACCTGGAAATATGTTTTTTGGCTCATTTGTTTGTTAGGGTGGTGTTTCTATGTGCACCTTTCGCTGTATATAGGAGAAAACTGAGGCCATTCTGATGCCGGAACGCTAATTATTAAATGTTCTAAGTGCTGGTGTATGAATGTCCTTGCCTATACAGTGATAAAAAAACGCCTTAAGGGAAAAAACGTGCCTTTACAAATGCATCCTGTTGCTTGAATGGTTCTCTGCACTTCTGTGGATAGGACAGCTAGGAAAAAGGTCAGGCAACCATTAAACACTAATAAATAGTGGGGAGAGAGGGGGAGGATGTAGGGAATGAAGAGGAGAGACTGGAGAAAAAGTGGGAGTGGGCAAGAAACTACGAACATGAGTGAAACAAACGTAATTCAGTTTGATTGCCTATGAACAGCTAAAAAACGTTCTTAATAAAACTTCGACAATGCAGCAGCACTTTCGTGGTCAAGCAAGGAGAGAGAGGTTGAAGAAGAGGTGAGGGAAAAGATAAGTCTATTTGGGGAATCGATTTCCGACCGGGTTGTCGCCACCATTAAATCCGAGCTTCTCACGGCGCTTCCCTCCGATTCTTCTCGTGCCCGTCTTCTCTCTTGTGGTGGACCTGGTTCTGGGTCTTGGCTTTTTGCCACACCTATTTTGTCCACTCTCCGATTCTCACCAGCTCAGTTCACCACTGCCCTTCGGTTTCGCCTTGGCCTCCCCCATCCTCCTTTACTTAGCTCTCTTGTTTGTGTATGTGGTGGTGTCTTGGGGCTCGATGGTGTCCATTTGCTTCGTTGCTCCCATGGTGGAGATGTGATCCAGGCGCACGACACTATTCGAGACACCGTTGCCACTATTGCTTCAAAAGTGGGTTTTTTTCTGTGCGTCGTGAGGTTTCTCATATTATTCCCTCGCGTCGGATCGATGTTGTTTTGCTTGATGGTGCCCGTCTCATTTTCGGTGATATTGTTCTGGCAAACCCTACTTCAGCTACAGTTGTTGGTCAAGCGGCTCGACATTTAGGGGTGGCAGCTCGTGATGCTGCTAAAGCGAAGGAGCTTGATTATGCCCACCGGGACCCTATGGGTGACTTTATCCCGATGGCCGTCGAGATCTTTGGTTGTTTGGGTGTTGCACTGGACGAGTTTCTCCGTACTTGTGCTCGACGTGCTTTCGAGCGTCGAGGACCTGGGAGCCCTCCTCCTTCGATCCTTACTTCTTTTTACAGTCAACGCTTATCTGTGGCTCTACAACGAGTGCAGGCTTCTATTCTCCTCCGATCGACTGTTGCGGTTATGGATCGTCGCCGTGCTCCGGAACTCCTTCAACGTGCTCCTCCGGGCTGGGGGGACTTACGGGGTTGTTTTA
Organism: Zygnema cylindricum; assembly: GCA_037447655.1. NCBI lineage: Eukaryota > Viridiplantae > Streptophyta > Zygnematophyceae > Zygnematales > Zygnemataceae > Zygnema > Zygnema cylindricum. The sequence continues at coordinate 266,001 of JBBHKE010000806.1, read as the reverse complement.
CGTAGATATTTAATTGAGTTAGGGTTGGGGTTGGGGTTTGTATTTTTGTTTTTGTGAGTTGCCGTGCTTTTCATTTTGAGTTAAGGTGTTTTTGTTTTCCTTGTTGTTGCTTCCTTTTTTTAGGGTGTGTTCTTGTCGCTCTTTTTGTTTTTAATTATTGTTGTTTTTCAGTGTTGGTCATGCCACCCCTTTTGTACCCCCAGACTCAGATGGTTTACCATCGTGCTTTTTAATTTATCCTGCAAGATAATTTTTTTTAGATAGACAAGAATGGAGAAGCCCTCTATGTTTGTACCTATGTGGTCAACAATTTGGTGCTATTGTGGTCGTGAGCCCTCGATGTATTCCGGCCTTCCCGAGATATAAGAATATACCCAACTTCATTAAGGAGATTTATATAAAAAAAATTGGCTGGCTTTTTAAGGAGATGTAAGGAGATTGCCTCCCTTTTAGCAAGCATTACTGGGTAGAGAAATTGGAGTAGTTTTGGCTTTATTTGTTTAAAGAACTATATAATGTGTTGCGTTGTTGTAGTTTTTTAGTTTCATATTCAGTTGTCTTTATTTTAAATCATCATTTGACCTTTCTGTTGTCCTTGTGTTTTTTGTTAGTTGGTGATTCCCTTCTCCCATTCTCTTTAATCCTATATTTTCTCTTGTATATGTTTTATTTATGATTACAAGTAAACCTACATCACTGGCGAAAAAAACACCCATGCCATTGGCCCTGTGGACTAGGCTTGAGAAATCTTAACCTTTTTGTTCAACCGTCCAACTGTATCGTTAGGTCACCTTTTGAATCCCTTCTTCTCTCACTCTCCCTTCGTTTTTCATTCTCCCTCCTTTCTTATTTCAATCTTCCCCCTTTGTTCTTTCAATCTCCCTCCTTTGTTCTTTTTCTCCCACTTCCAGACACCCACTCCTTCTGAGGGAATCCGTTCCCATTAGGTTCGATTACTTTAATGACCCAATTCCGTAATTACGCTCTCGCCATTGTTTTGTCCCACGTTTAGGATTTCTCCAACTATCCTAACTCTGAAGTGGTATTGATCTCAAGCTTAGCTTGGCCACCGATGACTAATTTTACTTGGCTTTCATTTTTTTCTTTTTTTGCTTGTAGAATTGTTTTTCAGCCTAATGGCGTCCATTTATTGTGTTGCTCGAATAGGCGAGAGATCAAGCGCACGACACTACTGCTTATAAAACGAGAGTAATGGGCCTATTGCTTCTAAGGTGAGTTTTCAACTCACCGTGAGGTTTCACATATTATTCCTTCGCAAGGTATTGATACTTGCTCGACAGTGCAAGAATATTTTTGAAGACATTGTTTCGACAAACCCAGCCTATGTTACCGTTGCGACTCAGATGAGTCAGCATGTTGGTCTGATTTCCTGTGACGTTGCTAAGAGGAAGGAGCGTGAAATCGTAAAATTCAGTAAATTTACGTTCGATTTCCACAAAATGAGACGCATTTCCAAGAAATAGATATAAAACTCGATCACAAAGGACAAACGATCTACGTCACTCTTCCCAAGACGGGTTTTTTGGCAGTGTTTTCGTCATCTATCATTACAACAGGAAAAAAAAAACCCAATGCTTCTTTTACATTAGGAATAAACGACTCATCCAAATGCTAAATGCTTCTTTTACATTAGGAATAAACGACTCATCCAAATGCTAAAGTAATTGTGATTGGCAGAGAAAATTGATTACTTTGACCACAAAACCTCTTTAAGTGACAGTCTCGAGGAGACGAGAGACACATCCCAAATGGCTGACCATATTTTTGGTACTTTTTCTTTTCTTTGATTCTTTTGTTTCAATACTCTCCCCATTACAACATGAATTTTAAGAGAAAATAACTTGTGCTTGCCATTCTCACCCCGGGAAATCTGCACAATTTAGAATGGAAACGGCCTTTTCTTGTTGCCTTGCAACCACCTGATATGGGCCATATCTCTTTCTCTTTCGCTCTCTCTCTTTCGTTCTCTCTCTCTCTCCCTCTCCCTCCCCCCTCCCCTTTTAAGTCCTTTGATGAGGAAAGACAGACTTAATTTTTATCTTCCAATGCAGCGGCTCCAGAAATAATTTCAATCAGCTCCGTGGTAATAGTTGCCTGTCGAGATCTGTAAAAGACGAAAAAGAGTGGGAGAGAGAGCGTGAGAGGGAGCGAAAGAGTGAGAGGGAGAGAGTGAGAGGGAAAGAGAGTGAGAGGGAGAGTGTGAGAGGGGGAGTGAGAGGAAGTCAGGAGAGGGAAGAGAGAAACAGAGGGATGGAGAGAGGTAGAGAGAGAGAGTGTGAGGGAGGAATGGAGAAAAAGAAGGCTGGAGAGAAAATTTAAAAGCAGGTACTCGTTTAGTACACAATTCCTTTTTGAAGCGAATATTAACAAATCTGTAACCGGTGGTTATTAATTCATTCTATTGCTGGGAGCATGGATCAAAAGAGGGAAAACCCGTACAAACGCTATATACACGTGTTTTACGAGTATAATATGCTTATTATACGGGGTTTACCATGTATGGTGTTTGCCCGCAATTTCACACTTATGACCTATGGGTAGGAGTAAACATTGGGATCAGGTGCCATCCAAAGTAACTACTGTTATGTAACAAGGACATTCGCCTTTCAATAACCGTTAACCAACAACACCGTGAAAAGCTATTAGCGTTAAGAAATTATCAACATGAGGACTGTTTTAGAGTTCAAAATTACATTTCCGGTGTGAATGGCGTGAACGAATGTGAGCCAAACATTAAGAAAAATTAAGTAGTAATATTAACTACTTAATATTAAGTAGTTAATATGTGTTTTCTGTGTTTAGAGGGCAGGAAAAACTGGGCACCCTAATGGCGATTCACGGTGTGGACTTAAAAATTCTACATAGTGCGGATGTAATCTTATTATACATAGTGTGTGCATGTACATTGTTGCAACTATGTTGGCACTCAGTATAAACACAACCAAATTTGAGAAACTGCAGAAAATGCCACGATGAGGGTGCGGCTAACTGGCCAAAGTGATGAAATCCATCTGGAAAATGGCAAAAGGAGATGGGAGAGAGAAGATGGGAGAGAAAAAGGTGGGAGAAAGATGGAAATTAAAAAAAGGGGGAGAGAAGATTGGAGAGAAAAGATGGGTGGGGGAAAGATGGGAGAGAGAACATGGGAGAGAAAAAATGGGGGAGAGAACATGGGCGAGACAAGATGAAAAAGAGAAGATGGGAGCGAGAAGATGAGAGAGGGGATGTTTTACCTGTTGTAGCTGAGAGTGAGCCTATCAAGCATATCACTGGCGTTGCGAGTAGAGTTGTCCATGGCCGACATACGAGCTCCTTGCTCACTACAAGCATTTTCGAGGCTGGCATTATAAAAAAGCTGCACAATACATAACAGCGGGTGAATAAGACGATCAAATAGTAAAGGCAAAAAAAAGACATGATCAAACAAAGGTAAAAAAGAAGACATGTATAATCCGCCATATTTCAATAAAAGACTGCTTCTGAAACCATTTTTGGGGCTGGGATAATATAAATGTTGCAGAAAAAAAATAACAGTCGACTAAGATGATCGAATTGGAAGGTCAAAGACATGTTATCCTTCGAGTTTCAACAAAAGGTACAAAAAAAAGACGAAGAATTAACTTTATTTTAAATAAAAAGCTAATTCTAAAGGTAAAAGAGAAGTCATGTATGATACAGACAGTTCCAATTAAAGGCTACGATGACTCGCCGCGAGGAAAAAAGTCTCAAAACTATCCTCACAAGTTTTGACAGTTAGACAACCATGATAACAGCAACCTATGCTGGTAATTTGAACATGAATAGATTCAATGATGCCTCTAAGGGCATCCAATTCCTTAAGGAGAGACCTTAATGAAACAATTTCGTCGGTAAAAGTCCTCCTAGAAGCAACCAGGCCAGAGCCTGAATCGCGAGAAAGTAATGGACTATTCTACTAGTGAAAACACAGCATTTCAACCAAAGTTGGTGGTTCTAAAATATTTTCTTTTGATTGGCAATTGATTTTTAACAAAATGTATTTTGACGTTTGCTGACAACAAAAAAAATGCCAACCCATGACCTTCTTGTCAATGATGAAAGCACGTTAAGTTTCACTTCCAGAACAACTTAAAGCCAGAAATGTGGTAAAAATGGTGAGGAACATCATCAAAATGGTGTTTCATAAACGGTACCGTTTATCACTATTACTGTTACAATTATTTTCACCATTTAAATAAACTTTCCCTTGAGCAGACGTGTCCGATTTTCATTTGGAGACCCCCAAACGGAAGGTAAGAATCTTAGCTTTCCATTGCAACCTTCGGATTAATAATGTGGCACATGTACATGGACGGAAAAGAAAAAAACTTTAACACTAACAGCGATACTGTGTAGAGATACAAAATTTGGACAAAAATTGCACAAAGCCCAAGTGAAAGAAGTCACTGCCAGTATTAGTGAGATTATTCATGTTCCTCCTTTTTGAAGACGACGTTGTGGGAAAAAAAATCTCACCGATGCAAACTGGAACTCGCTGAGGTTTTGGAGAACCTCTGACTGTGTTTCTGCCCCCTCAACTTCGTATTGATCAAACTGACCCAAAGAACCAGCTGTGATCTCCCTCTCCAAAATCTGTCAAAAACACACACACACACAGGCAAATCAGCAGTAAGAGATCCACATATAATTTGCTTGCCTCCAGTAAGAAAACAAAAAATCAACAACATTGGCCTTGATTAATAAATGGACGGAATAATGTGACCTCACACCGTCGAGTAGAGGCACAAAAAGAGCAATATTTGCCTCGGCACAAGATGGATGACAGGAAGAAGGGACAAGCCAAAGAACTTGCCTCTGGAGAAAGAATCGTTACAATAGTAGGTACAAACTGAACAACGGAACTGAATCGATTGTAGACGAGTCTCAAAGCATCAAACTCCACAGTCTTCAAAATCTCATCGGCAATCATGCACGTCTGCAATCATAAACAATCCTGGAATGAGCACTGAAGCCGGAACACTATTTAAGTGAGTCTTATAATCCGCCAAGTCTCCCTACACTAGAGTTGTATTATACATTCTAATTTTACAGTTACACTAATAGTTCCTTTACACATAGCGATGGGCAATGAAGCTTGCAAACTCATGACAGACAAGTGCAAAAGTGCAGTCTTTCACACGTCCTGCAAATTGAATGTCTTTTGTTCATGAACAGTTTTTTAGGCAACTGATAAGAAAATGGTGTGAAGAAATCAAATATAGCAGGCATCCAGTCATCACAAATGACATAAGGAAAAGACGTATCTCTTGTACTTATGCATAACCTTTGTGCAATACAAAAAATTAGCGTGATAAATCACATTTAGGAATCAAGCGGGTGAACAAAATAATCAGGCATCAGAAAAAGTAGTACCATAAAAGTCTTCGATCAATGGACATCACTGCTATTTAGAATGCCTGAAGAGTCCAGTGCATGTTTTGTTTCTTATCTTAAGAACTAATCCATTGCTTCTTAAGCACAACTAGGAGGAAAAATTCTGAAACAAAAGACAAAGAATTTGACCAGCAGTCTAAAGAAAAGAAAAGAAAAGGGGGAGTAAAACCTGTGTAAAGTTGATTGGAAGCTTTTGTGTCTCGGTGATCGACAAAACAATTGACTGCCTTGAATCACGGACAAGCTGAGCTTTACCCTTCTCGCCAATAATAACATAGCTCTTCTCCTTATCCGCATCTGCGGCAAATCCAAACACGAATTAAACTGATTACTATCAGTGATTTCTGTATATAAAAGAAAATCTCCACAGCGCTTTTTCTTCTTAATTACTATACATGTATATAGATATGTATATATATACATATATGTACACATTTTTATATATACATATACATATATATATATATATATATATATATATATATATATATATATATATATATATATATATATATATATATATATATATATATATATATATATATATATATATATATATATGTAGTCATCAGACTAATTATCAGATTATCAGACACCTACACATCATAATTACTTCCAGCAGCAAAGACAGATTTAAAATTACGGCCAGGATTAAGCTACCAGAATTGAGAATAACTTAGAATTGGGAACAGACATATGCGGCACAGCACACTGATTTACAATATGAAGAAGCAAGAAAAGCATAAGAGTCATCAAAATAAAATGTCAATGCAGCCAAATGTGTGGCATAATATCATTGAGAAAAGACCACTCACCAAGACCAGCTATGTTGTAGAGAGCACGACTGAATTTCACGGCAGTCGAGTTAATACCGCCACAAAGACCACGATCGGTCGAAATAGTAACAATCACATTCTTGGAAACATCAATATCTGAAAAGACACACCAGGACACAAGTAGCTGAATTTAATGACTTAATAACTAAAAATTTTAAAAAAAAAAAAAAAAGCAGTGATTTATCTATTTCAATATTTCATAATTTTATCATAAATAAAATCGCTGACACGAAAAATATTTTACGATTTTACATTTGAAAGCATTGCAAGTAAAACTTGCCGAAACAGTCCATAAAACCACTAGTGAATCATTTTGTGTTGTCCATATATTTGCCACAATCAGCTATCACAAGGCAATAATCACTTTCTACAGCTGCAATTTATATAGATATATATAGATATATATAGATATATATATATATATATATATATATATACACACACATATATATGCACATATAGACATATATACACATATATATGTACATAGCTAGATATATATACACATAGATATAGACATATACAAATATAGACACACACGTTTGAACAGCTGACATACACAGACAAGAAAAAAGAACAAAAATAACAAAAACAAAAACCAAAAATGAGCAAAAAAAATGCCTTTTAAACATAGATCAAATGTGCGAAAACAAATGGAATTGCTCTCTGGGGCTTCCGCATACTATATGCATATTATGTTCGAAAAAGCCATACAATACGCATAAAACACATAGCCTTTCCAATTATTTTTCACACATTTGAACTATGTTTAAGATCAGTCTTACCGGGGCTATCACCAAGAAGGGCAGTGAAAGGTTGCCACAGTCCCCGAGATTGTTCAGTCTTTCCCTGCACACCACGGAGCTTAGAAGCTGCCACCATCTTCATGGCTTTTGTGATCTTCTGGATACTTTTCACACTTCGCATGCGATTTCGAACTGCATGTGAAAAAAAATAAACACAACAAATGAGAGTTTCCAAACTCAAAAACGACAAGAATGTGTAAAACTAGCACTAAACTAAAAAAATGAAAAAAAAAACCAGCATTAACCTCAGAAACGGCAGAACTGCGATAAAACTACCACCAAAATCAAAGACAACAAAACTAAGTAAAACTAACACTAAAGTCAGAAAACGACAAATAACGGTGTAAAACTAGCACCAGTATTTCCATTTAGATGCCATGCAACATCGAGACCATTCTGAATGATTATTTGGGAGACAGGAACCAATAAATTAGGGCATCAACATTAATGAAGGATAAGCCAGATTAATAGTGAATTGCACGAGACCTAATTAGTGAAGGGTAGTGTCATATGGCTTAAAATCCAAAATGAAAACAAACAAGAAAAAGACGTACAACAAAAGGTTGACAAAAAATTAGTAGTAAAAGCGAGAGTGAAAGAGAGAGAGAGAAGAGTATTCATACCTGCAAGCTGAGAGGCCAAACGGGATCCAGCCGGGGCTATCTCCCTGAAAAAAAAAATATAGACGTATTCTAGATCAGAATGCTAAAAATGTAAAAGGATGAAGAAAAAAAAGACCACATTGTTAGTAGTGTGAGAAAAAAAAACATACGGCATTCGGTCACATACCCTGCAGAGGATGATGCCAGGCTTTGTGCTCCGGCGGAATATAAAATCTGTGCGAGCTTCATGCCGAAGCGGCTGCCACCTGGAGAGGCCATGGCGGAGAGCTTCCAGAGCCTGTTCCAGTAACCCTAAAAGCAGGAAAGAGCTGTTAAGCAGGAGGACAGCGATTGGAACGGAGGCGACGGTACAAATGGTTACGATCTGTTTACATGTGGCTGAAAATATCAGTTCACCGTGATTCATCGCAAAGTTGTCTGTGTTCACATGTGACAACGGGGTCCAATTACACGTTGATCCGTTGTTTAGAGTAGGTAACATTATTTCACGTGTGATAGCATGTAGCAATAGCGTTTCGGTACGCCGTGATCCGTTGCCAGTAATGTTAAACACTATGAACATATTGTAAGAGAATGATATGAATACGTATTCTCTTTATCTAAATAAACTACCAGCAGGAGATAGGGCAATAGGACAAACCTGGACGGTGAAGTTAGCCAAGGTCAAGTACAATATTGTACCTGTGATTGTGAGGCTGTGATGAAACTTAAAGTACTGTACAGTACATTACTGTACTTTCATGTGGAAAAGAAAAAACAAAATGTACGATAAGTGACGTGACAAGGACAGAGTATAGTACAGTAACTTCACCTGAGGGTGTGTCCCCATGTACTTGTAACTTAGTGAAATTACTTTGTATTTTAGCGCGGATCCGCCGGACCCGGTGTTCAAGTGTCCCTATGTCTGTAATGACGAAATCGTAACTTACGCTTGTGACGATTGTATACGTCGACAGTACCTGTGACAGTTGTCAACGTCTACAATCTGTGGTCGCACGTTGTTTTTTGTACCTGCGTGTGACGTCGCATGTCATACCGTGACATTGTAGACGTAGCGCCTTCCAGCCTGTGCAATTTCACGGTCGAAGAAGATGCGCTTTGTCTTTGCGTCGCCTGTCCGCTCGACGTGAAATGGCATCGGAATTTGAAGACCCCTGCAATAGCAGGCATGAAGCATCATGCACAAATCCCGCACTTGTGATTGGAATCTGCGTGGCATACATGCACTTAAGAAAAAATAATAAAATATGATGGGGGTCATGGTCTGCACATGATGGCCACCAATGCTTGAGAGTTGTGATGACTCGTGTTCTTAAATTATTGCATGCATGTTTCGATGTGGTCCATGGACGCAGCCACTCCATAAATTAGCAAACTACATAGAAGTTCCCCGCATGATAAATAACTGCATATGGTCCGCGGGACGTAATCTTGCCGTACAATAACGGGTACAATGTGACCACGTGAAATGGACTGCCCGTGCAACCGACATGCAATGAACCTGGACCGATAATCTGAGGTGCTCATCTGAACGCTCATAGAATACTGCCCAATACTCCAAAGAATTGGATTTCAAGAAGCACAGCAACTATCATGTGAATTCACACGCAACAACATATATCTTCTTGTTCACCGCGCCAAAAGGTTTCATCTTAAAGCTAGCTACACAGAACAGCGTATTTTAAAGCCGTCACATGAATTGGAGCAGGTCTTCTTTGTGCCCAATCGTGTTGTAGCAAACTACGTGTGTCCGGCGATCATAGAACGCACGTACGAATACAAGCGTTTCCTTCGAAAAGGACATCGCATACTTTAAGCAATTGGCGGCGCATGCAATTTCAGACGGTGACATAAAATGATCTAGACGGTCGATATTAGGCGATCCATATGTGACGGTCTCGATTCAGCCTCGGTCTGATCGTTTTCTGGCTTTAATTGACACGTCAAACAATGATCCTCTCATGGCCGTCGGTTGTGCATGCCAAGAACAAACCAAATAGCCGCAAAATCTTAACCGTCGATGCGACTGCCAGAATTCCTGGCTCGTCCCCTTCACTCTGTGACTATAAAGAGAAACCCTTCCCAAGAAATTGTCCATCGCCGCCGGTTCCCTTTCAAATTCGAAACATTTGTTGCAACTTTACAAGAGGAGAATATTAACTGTTTACTGCACTGGTTCAAAGAAAGAGGGCGATTGTAACTATGGCTCGTTCTGCCTCTATATTGTGGCTTCTGGCTGCAATTTTTGTGACATTTGTCTCATTTGCAGCTGCACATGAAAGAGGTTCTAGTAAGCAGTCTTTTGTGGCACCAGAATGGCAGGAATATTACAGAAACGACGCTGGAAGGGTGGAAATTTTGTCTGACTGGTGGACTTTGAGGGTGAGTATCTTCATAAAACTGAAAAGGAAGTCACTTACCACCCCTTTTGGGTCCAACTTGTTCACCGAAGTTTCTTTTACCGATTGTTTTTATTCATTATTTGTTTTTGGCATTCTGGTTTTGGTTGTGGTTTTGATTTCACTTTCTGATTGGTTGCTGCTTGACATTCATGTACTTTTTTTTTGGTGTATGATCTTTTGATAACTCTTTTTTTTTTTTTTTTCGGGCAGCATGCGAACTTGGCTGCAGCTGCTGTGACTCTCCAGCCGAACACTTTGGCGCTGCCCGCATATTATGACTTGCCAATACTGAAATACGTCATCAAGGGAAATGCTTTGGCAAGCCTGACGTCACCAATAGGTCTTCAGAGCAATGTGAAGTATGCACTTGATGCTTTCATTTTTGGGGGAAATGGGCGGGTTCCAAATTTGGGTGTTTTTCAGGAAGCTTTTGTTTGTTTTTTATTTTTTTTCATTCACAGAATGGAAAAGTTCTTTGATTAAGTGTTCTGTTTTTTTTGTCTTTTTCTATGGTAAGAAACAAGTTATTTCTACGTGTTTTAATCTTTTTTCTCGCTATTTTATACCACGAAAGGAAATTCACACACTTATGTTTTTTTGTTTCTCTAGTACTGATCCTGTTTTAATGCCAATTGTGGTTTAGATTATTGTTTAAGGGTACCAATTGTGGTTAAAAAGAAAAACCAATTGTGGTCTTATACCAATTGTGATTCAATATCAATTTTGGTTTGATATTGATATTTTGACAATACAGGTATCTTGAAAAAGGTGATGTTTTGGCCGTTCCTAAAGGCTGGACTCTTTGGATTTGGAACAATGGAACCGAGGAACTCAAGATTGTGGGGGTGGCAAAAACTTCAGAGCGAGGTATTAATTCTGATGAAGCATCTACCTTCCATCTGATTGGCGGAAAGGAGAAGAACGTCGGTGGCCTCATCCATGGCTTTAGGTAAAAATCCTATAGATTATACAGTGGGGATTGCATGAAACAGTTTGCTTTGATCTGCAAAATTATAAACACATTTTTTGTTTGTTTTTACTCTTAATGTAATGTTTTAAAATTTCTGATTTTAATGAATTGGTTTTTTTTTTTGCAGCAAGGAGGTTCTTGCAAGGGCATGGGACGTACAAGAAGATGAAGTGAAGCAGTTGAGGGAAGGTCAAGAGGAAGTTGGTTTCATTAAGGTTCCAAAAGAGGTAAAAGACTTTAATAAAAAAAAAATAGCAAATGTCTTGTTATTTCATGGAAGATTTTTTTCAGCAATTAAGCTACATTTATCTCATAGTCTTTTAACTTCTACCTCAGTTTTTATGTCATCTAATCAGTTCTTTCCTTTAAGCTTCTACCTCAGTAGCTTTTGTATTACCTCATCAGTATCGTTTTAGTGTGTTTGTTTTTCAGGATGCTTCCAAGCTAGTGTGGCAGCAGAGCCATCCTCTGATTGGAGACTTGAAGCATAGCATCCGTCACAGCGATCCTGATGTATTCGTCAAAAACGGCGGAGTTATCACTACCGTCAACTCGAGGAAACTGCAATGGCTCGGACGCCTTGATCTCTCCTTGAGCTGGGGAACATTGGAGGCAAGTTTCTTTGCCCTTTTCATAACTCTCTCCCTTATTTTCAAATAATAGCAGACTGACTGTTTTCTCGCACTTATGTTTAAGGTTTTTGTGCAGAACTTCATCTGTACTTGTTGGGCTTTGCCTGAATATTGAAGAGCATCTTTTTCCTCTTACTTGTCTCTACTCGTTGGTCTTTGCCTCTGTGCCCTACTACAAATACTGATCTGAGTTTGGTTTTATCGGTTCCTTTACATTGGCAGGAAGGAGCACTGTGGGCCCCACATTTCACCAATGCGTGGCGATTGTTGCACTTCATCAACGGCAAAGGTCGCATAGAAATCGCTTATCCTGACGGCAGTACAGCTCTTCAGACAGACATTCAAGCAGGATCTAATATTGTTGTGCCCGCTTTATTCCCCGTCACAGTGGTAAGTTTCGCTTTAGTTTTCTGCTTTCTGATTTTCATTGAGAGATCGAGAGAGAGAGGGAGAGAGGGAGATAGAGAGAAAGAGGGAGAAAGAGAGGGAGAGAGAGAGAGGGAGGGAGGGAGAGAGAGAGGGAGGGAGAGAGATTGTATCTCCACCTGTGTGAGTATATCTTGTGTATATCCAGTTTGCAAATGTTCCATTTTTGTTTTTAACTTGCGACTATCACTACACTCATGATGAGACACTGCTGTTTATTGATACCTTATGTTTTTTGTTTTGCAGTATTCAAGCGAGAATGAGAAACTTGAATGGGTGAGCTTCGCCAATAAGGACGTAGAGATTCCTGCGTTTTTAGCTGGTTATAACTCCATTTATCACTCTCTCCCTTGGGAAGTATTGAAGCATGGATTTAAAGTGGAGGAGAAACTTCTGGAAAAAGTTTACCATACACGTCGTCAACGCCATGAAGTAGCGATTTTTCCGCGATCAAAATCTGGGGCCAAAGTGAGAATGGGAGGTGTTCAAGATAAGGGAATTTTTAACTATGAGGTAGGAACTTCAAAGCTTCTGTTAATTATCATGTTGTGTTAGTATATTGCTATTATGTTTGTGTTCATTTTGTGTATATTGTAAAGAAATTTTAGCTTTATTTTAAATTTTCTTTTTGTTAGAAGTTTTTCATGTTACTTTGTGTTGTTAGTGTGTTGGGTTGTGTTAATTTTTGTGGATATTGTTAAGAAATTTCAGCTTTATTTTAGTTTCACGAATCTCTTCTATGTTTTTCAGATTTTGGAGTTCATGTTTTGGGGGTTTCGGGTACTTATGTAACTAATATCTTTTTTGGTATGTGTATGGGTTTTTTAGGCGTTTGTTGAGGCTGTTGAACATAAAGTCTCTGAGGACTTTGGAGTTGGACCGTTTTAAATCTCCATGTATTTTCAATGAAACGAAGGGAGAATCGGAGAGAATAGGGAGAATCGGAGAGAAGAGGGAGAATCGAAGGGTAGAGAGTGAAATACTGGGTGCGGTTTTTGTATATAGAGTGTGAGTGTGAAGTGTGAATCTAGGGAGTAATAAGCTTTTAACACATTTAGAATCGGGAGTTTCTGTAAGAGATGAGAGAAGAGAGTTTTAGGATTTTCAGCACCAAGTGTATGAATCAAAAGTGTATCATAGAATAGATTTTTAGCAGTTTTTGGAGAGTTTTTTGGAAAGTTTTTTGTTAAGTTTTGGCACTTTTTTGGAAAGTGTACTGTAGAGCAAAATCTTCCAACTGTTTTTTGCCCTTTTTCTTTCACTTCAGCTCTCATTTTTGTATCGTGTTCAAATTTTGAAAATAATACGAGTTCGTTCCGATTTTGTTTCCACATATTGCGTTTACTTTCAACACATTTATGGTTGTTTAACAATACTTTTGAACAATACTTTGTATTTTGTACTTTGTACGTTTTACTACTTCGTACTTAGTACTTTTTACTGTTTACTCCTTGTACTTCATATTTTATACTTTCGATAATTTGTTCACTTTGTTCCAGTACTTGAACATGGTTGTTTTACAATACTTTGAACAAGTACTTCATACCTTGTACTTCATACTACTTTGTACTTTTATATTTTGTACTTTCGGTACTTTGTTTACTTTGTTCCAGTACTCGAGATTCATTTTGATGATGATATGTCATTGGGACAATTTTGGACCTGTTTTTTTAACAATTTGCGGTTTGGGCCATTTTGGGAGTTTTTGAAGTTTCCCCTACCTCTCCCGCTCCCGCTCCCACTCCCCCTCTTCTGTCCCTCTCCCTCTCCTCCTCCCTCTTCGTCTCCCTTCCCATGCTCTATACCTCTTCCCCTCCCAATGATCCGCAATACCATTAATATATATTTCATAATTATTTTAATATATTAATTTTTATCCCTTCATTTTGAAGCACACCTGGTTCTACTGAAACAGGAATACAAGGCTTAAGAAGACAAACAGCCTCAATCTGACTGAGAGAGAGAGGGGGAGAGAGAGGGGGGGAGAGAGCGGGGAGAGAGAGAGACAGAGAGGGAGGGCGGGAGAAAGGGGGGAGAGGGAGAGTGAGGGGGGGAGAGAGAAGGAGAGAGAAAAAAACAGAGGGGGGGAGAGAGAGAAAGAAAGAGGGAGAGAGAGAGGGAGAGAGAAAGAAAGAAAGAGAGAGACAAGGGGGGAGAGAGAGAGGGAGAGAGAGAGAGGGGAGAAAGGGAGAAAAACAAAGGGAGTGAGAGAAGAGGGGGAGAGGGAAATAAAATAGAAAACGAGAGGAAGAGAGGGAGACTCACGTGCCTCCACCCACGTAGGGGGAGGGGGAGGCGGAGGGAGGGGGAGAGGAAAAGGGAGGGGGGGGGGAGGGGGAGGGGAGAGGGAGAGGGAGAGGGAGGGGGAGACGGAAGGATAGGGAGAGAGAGAGGGAGAGAGAGGGAGAGAGAGAGGGGGAGGGAGATAGAGGGAGAGGGAGAGGGGGGGGGGGAGAGAGAGAGGGAGAGGGGGAGGGGGGAGAGAGAGAGGGGGGATGGAGAGAGAGAGGGGGAGGGGGAGAGGGAGGGGGAGGGGGAGAGGGAGAGGGAGAGAGGAGGGAGAGGGGGAGGGGAAGTAGGAGAGGGAGAGAAGGAGAGGGAGGGAGAGGGAGAGGGAGAGGGAGGGAGAGGGAGAGGGAGAAGGGGGGGACAAGGACGGGGGGAGAGGGAGAGGGAGAAGGGGGAGAGAGGGAGAGGGAGGGAGAGGGAGAGGGAGAGGGAGAGGGAGAGGGAGAGGGAGAAGGGGGGGAGAGGGAGAGGGAAAGGGAAAAGGGGGGTGAGAGGGAGAGGGAGAGGGAGAGGGAGAGGGAGAGGGAGGGAGGGGGAGAAGGGGGGGAGGGAGGGGGAGAAGGGGGGGAGGAGGGGGAGAGGGAGAGGGCGAAGGGGGGAGAGGGAGAGGGAGAGGGAGAAGGGGGGGTGAGAGTGAGAGGGAGAGGGAGAGGGAGAGGGAGGGAGGGGGAGAAGGGGGGGAGGAGGGGGAGAGGGAGAAGGAGAGGGAGAGGGAGAAGGGGGGGGAGGAGGGGGAGGGGGAGAGGGAGAGGGAGAGGGTGGGAGAAGGAGAAGGAGGGGGAGGGGGAGAGGGAGAGGGAGAGGGAGAGGGGGGGAGAAGGAGAAGGGGGGGGAGAAGGAGGGGGAGAGGGAGAGGGAGAAGGAGAGGGAGAGGGAGAAGGGGGGGAGGAGGAGGGGGGGAGAGGGAGTGGGAGAGGGAGAGGGAGAGGGGGGCGGAGAAGGAGAGGGAGAGGGAGAAGGGGGGGAGAAGGAGAGGGAGAGGGAGGAGAGGGAGGAGAGGGAGGGAGGGAGAGGGGGATGCAGAGGGAGGGAGAGGGAGAGAGACAGATAGGGAGAGTGAGAGGAGGGAAAGGACGAGAAAGAGGGAGAGGTGGAAAAGGAGAGGGAGGAAGTGGGATGCTTTCGAGCGATGGGATAATAGGGGAATGAGGAAATATATTAGGGGGGAGAAGGGGAAGAGGCGCAAGAGGGGAGGCGGGGGAGGTAGGGGGGTCGACTGATAGTGAAAGGGAGTGAGCAACAGATGGGAAAGAAGCAGACTTGAAGAAGGAAATTGAAAGAAATTGAAAAAAAAATGAAAGTAATCCAGAGGACTTGTGAGATTTCATCGTCAAGAAGGAAAGTTGTCACAGAAGGTAGATGTCACATTATGTGACACAATGTCACAGTATGTAAGTGTCACAGACAATAGACGGTCTGTAATGAACTAATAACAGAGTTTTTGTACGACCGTCTGTACAACATTTTGTACGATTGGCTGTCCGTATTATTGTTCGAGCAACTTGTCCTATTTAGCGAACCGTCTTATTTAATAGCAGAATCGTACGGCTATAAATTTGCCATTACGGCGGCCGCGATTAGTGGACTTTTTTTGCCGTTTGATATCTCGTTTACTTAAACGGAGACTTTGTTTCTTTGGGGACGCTTACGTCAGCCACGTAACGGGCTGCTTTAAAAACCGTGTACCAGTGCAGCTTTTTTTCTGTCGTTTCTTCCAAAAACGAACCGAGAAAAACTTTTGCCGTACAAGGAAGTGGAAAAGCCAAAGTACAATTTTCGTGCAATTATAAATAACCAAAGTACAATGCCGTCAAGTTTGTTGTAGTCCCTTAGGGTAACCTTCCATCAGGCGAAAAGTGGGGTTGTTTACTGGGAAAAGTACACTTCCGTATAGGCCGTACTGGCTTTTTTTTTTTTTTTTCAAAAGATGTTTACTAAAAATTCGTTGAGATTCTCCAGACTTCTTGGAGAAAAGCACCACCGTCCGATTTTCAATTTTCGACGCAAACGCTTCATGTTTCCAGTACGTAGCTAGTCTCCTCCTACTGTCCTCGGGAGGAGAGTTTGTGATTACTGGACGCGTGTTTTGGTCCACTTGTAATGTCAGAGTCGACCCACGACAGACGTGAAGCAATAAGCTTACATGTGGCAAATGGAGTGTACCGTGTGACATCAAAGCCAGCCTGTTCGACGACAAAAAATTCCTGGTTGTATAGCCAGCCTGTTCGACGACAAAAAAAACTTGGTTGTAAGACATCCTGTGACGTCTCCATCATAAATGTGCGATATAGCGATTCACGTTCAAATGGTACATTCTTGGACATTTGTACAAACTTAAATTTTGCAACGGTTTTCGTGGCCGTTGATACCACAACAACCCTAAGAACGTTCAGATTGTACATTAGCGTGACGCTACTAGATATTTTAATCGGCGTCTGCCCGTACACATACGCAGCTGCTATTTTGTCCTTTTGGAAATGATGATTATTCCTGGGCGGCTCAACAGGTCCTACGTGGTACCAATCGCAATCTAACACCTCACTCACTGGCACGACATGATGGAAGGGTGTTACAAATTTTACTCCCAGTAAACGTGTTCGTACGATTACTCAAATACGATCTTATGTTACGTAGAACCACTCTTATTTGTACACGTGGATTACAGACTCTGCGCGATAGTACACTGATCAAAATGTAGCACTCTGTAATGTTGACCGTACGTTTACAGAATTTCCTGATGGAACGCCACCCTAAGTCATGAACCCCTCTCACATAGAAACATACCTGTTCTCTGTCACATAATATATATGCCAGATAATAATATGTGTTTAATCTCTATTTTTTTTTTTTTTTTATCGCTAATTCAACGTGATCTCTGCACCGTCGGATGAAGTTAATCGAAGGTTCCTCCTTCGCAGAGATTTAACCCTTAACTTGACTCGATTGAGGATCTTCAGTGGATGACACGACGCACATACGGTAGGAAACCACGTCAGCCGTCGAGGGAGAGCGAAGGGATTCTGTCCGTACAGTGAGCATCGGATCTGATCCGAAGGGTTACATCCACTCGAGGCGGGTCCTTCTTGCGGGCTGAAAGTCAAAGGTCAAGAAGCTCGTCGTCCGTAGATAATCGTACGGACATATTCTTCGGTAGGATCTCACGCAGTCAATCGCTTCGCGCATTACATGATCGTACGGACAGGTCCCTTGCCGTCATACATCATGGACCGCGGGTTACGGCGCGTAGAGGCCGCCGGCGATGTGTGTGGATATTCGCGACTGTTCGTCGGCACGTAGGAAGAAGGTTAGTTTGGATCCAACAATGGATTCAGTAGGCCGTCGCCCTATCCTGGCGTCCAAGTACAGTACACCGCCAATCGTTATTAGCGTTGTGTACACTAATTCCGTCCCGCTTCTTCTTTTTTTTTATTCTCCATTAGCGTAGTTCATTCTATTTTTTTCTTTATTCTATTTAGGGTTTTTTTCAGTACGTTGGATCTTAAATAGAGTGGTGTACGGTCATTGTTAAACCGTACATAAATGTACCTTTTTAAGTTAAAAAGTACAGCAAATTAGTTGTAGTAACCGCGGACGCATGAGAGTGTGCGTTCTAAAATGGAAAAGAAACCAGGTCGTAAAAAATCCCGCTCGCACTTATTCGTCCGACAGCCGCGTTTCGACCGTGTGAATGTACGATTTGTGTATGATTTGTCAGATTTTGTACGGAGAACTATATTAGTGTAAACATGTTTGCGAACGACATTTTTTTTTTCAAAGATCCAAATTACCATAACCAAGCAATTAGAATGTATGATTTTTTCCAAAATTTTCAAATTCTTAAATAGCGTACACCACGGTAATTACTTTTATACGCTAAAAAAACTTACACGCTAATAACGATTGGCGGTGTACACCGCGAGTCGTAATTAGAGTAGATAACGCTAATTCGGTCGCCCTAAATTTCGACTCAATCACAATAAATAGAGTAAATGATTCTATTTTTTTCATTATTCTATTTAAGGTAAGGTTTAACTAGCGTAAAATAATCTAATACAGGTTCGTTTTAAATAGTGTGGATTACGGACGACGTCCTACCGTGCAAAATTGTACTTTTATAAGTAAAAAGATACAAATAATGATTTAATAGAATCACGCTCGCACGTGAAATCGCACTAAACAAAAAATCAATCACATCGAAAAAAAGCTGTTCACATAACTCTCGTCCGTCGACAACATCGTCGTCATTGTGAACATTAACTGACATCCAGCGCGACAAATAGTTATAGCGTCATAATAGCGTCAAAACTATACGGACTGACATATTTTGTACGTCTACGTAATTTAGTGTTCATAACTTCAGCGCGGATAATTAATGCCGACATAACCCAATATAGAGTACTTAAGTAAATTAGAGTAAACTTCCTCTGTGAAAAAGTTCTATCACATAAATTAGAGTTCATTACTCTAATTGTTTCTTTTGTTTTTTTACTCTAATTTTTTCATAGCTTTAATAACGATTCATGGTGTACTAAATCATTACACTGCCTATTGTTATTACCGTTAAAGACGACTTGTCGTAAGCGCTAACTTAGTGTTTTTTATGACGCTATTTTATGTACAAGTATGACAATAAAAAACATGTCAATTCCAATAATTTTGGCACTTAAAGCTGCTGTGTAGCGCGTATGTGACTTGGCATAAACACAATTTCAAATGTTAATGTCGAATTCTTAATTATGACAACATATAATGGCTAGCGTAGTTGTGGGGTTGGAAATCTACAATAGGTACAAACTAGAGTTGCATTTAACAGTGTTTGAGGCTTTCTTACGTTATTTTACAGGAAATAAAAAGAAAGTTAAACATAGAAGTTTACACTACTTTATGCATTGTTCCCGACGGCTAACAATTAATATCCATTAATTTAATCAAAACTGAAATAATCAAATATACTGCCAACAAACGCGATGGTAAGACCATCAAAGTACAAATATAACTGCCCTCAACGTTTTCAAATGAAGTGTCACATGGACGTTATATACGTAAAACTTGTCGTACACGACCTAATTTCAAGGAGATAAATATTGCAGTTAACATTGACAAATTAGCTTTAATATTATTTTAAATATAATAACATCAATATGTGATTTTGGAAATGACAGTACAAAAGCTTTATTATGAAAGCTTGTAACGCTGAGTAGTATAATGTTGTGTGTATTTAGCCTCTTACCAATAATCATTGTGTACCTTTTTTTTACCTTCATTAAAGGAAAAGTCGATTCAATACATGATTAAGCAAAGTGTTGCAACATTTTAGTCATATATCATTAACATAATGATAACAAATTATCGTGATAACTAAATTGTTATGACTTTCATGTACATAAGCGTTACATATTTTGTAGTAGAGTTATGTAAAAAGTAGAAAGTGAATTGTAATAACTGATTTTACATTTTATATATTCAAAACAACATACACTACTACGTAACAAATTATCCTGCCGTATAACCATGAATGTTATAAAATAATGGTGAATAAATGTCTTCGATTCGGATCAATGTATCTTGCCCATTTAACTTATGGTAATTAATAATATCAACTATTGATTTGATTCCGCTTTCAAATTTACTGATTAATCGAATTATAATTATAGTCGTGCAAATTACTATAAGCCACCAAAAGCGTGCGCGAGGGGATCCTTGTAACATGCATGTCTCTTTTTAGAACTCCTCACTATGGAAAATGTATACCACGTTTACATGACTCGTATATATGCGCCTGCGTTACAGGTAGTGTGGTGCGTAAAGACATATGTCGCTTATGCTTGTCATTCAAGGTCGGAAGACGTATGAACAAACAAATTTACCGCAACAATCGCAATGGAAAAATAATTTCAGTATAAATGATAAAAGAAACACACAAAAATACTTAGCGACAACGAGCGCTGTAAAAAATTGGGTGAATTTGACAATTCATTTTTTTTGTCATGCTAACCAAATCACATAAACTAACAACTACTAATGGCGCGACAAACTATATAGAAACCAATGGTAGGTGCTTCCTGAAACGACGACAAATGAAGGTCACAACCGCGAATGTCGTTGACGTGGACCACATCAATCACGGAAAGGCTACATAATCGTGCTTGCATTTTCCAATATGCTTTATCAAAAGAGGGTCTCGCTTCAATTTGTTCAATAGGCAATCGACTATTACCAGCAGTCACCTTCATCCGTGAAGAGAGGATCACATTATAAGCTCGATAAGTAACTACTTGTATACAAGGACAACAAAATAAAATTGAAATGCTTTTTATGAACATTGATGTTCCTTGGATATAAAATCATCATCACGACCTTCAAAGACATCATAAAATCATTCGTTTAAAAATCCGATCATCTTAGTAAAACTTGAGTAAATTACTAAGTTGGATCTCGACAAGTGTTGTGTCATTATTACAACACTCTTTTTAGACAACTCGTGTGTATGCTGTATCAATATAAGTGCAAAATATATGTTTTTGTCATCATTTTTAATGTTGTTTTTAATTCTCCCATTTTTATCAAATGGTTAAATCTGTAAAAAGGTGTAATAAAAGTATACGTTACAATCAATTCTAACAATCGAGGGTGTACGTGAGAGTTGTGCACGTAGCAACGAGCTTTTGAAAACTTGATAAATAGCGCTACACGCTTTTTACGGAATTTTAACGGTTTAGCAGTTTGAACCGTTCAGTTCAGCCGAATTCAACGGTTTGGTTTGGTTTGGAATTCTCATCAATGGTTTCAAACCGAACCGTTCGGTTTGGCCTTCATCGGGCTCCGATTCGAACCGAATCAAACCGGGTCGAGTGTTGTTTTAGATGTTGACTACAAAAGGTACAAAGTGAACAATATAATGGACGAAAAACCTCACACGTGGACACATATATTTTTTGAAAAGGCGATTTTATCGCGTGGAATACAAGTCTATTGAAAGCATTGAACGGTCGATGCTCAACTTACAACAACAAGAAAAGATTGGGGCATATCCACCCACATGTTATATCAAATCGTACTCAAACGTACGTTTTTCACGATACGCGACAAAATAATTTTTGAAAAGCTCACAGAGTTGTTAGGTAAATACTAGTGTTGTGAATCGGTAACGATTTGCCGATAACCGATATGGGCCTTTTTTCGGGTATCCGATAATCGATATATTGGTACGATATATCGACATCGTTC
This sequence comes from Zygnema cylindricum, assembly GCA_037447655.1. Taxonomy (NCBI): domain Eukaryota; kingdom Viridiplantae; phylum Streptophyta; class Zygnematophyceae; order Zygnematales; family Zygnemataceae; genus Zygnema; species Zygnema cylindricum. Next base: position 244,357 of record JBBHKE010000806.1, on the reverse strand, counting down.
TTGTCGCCGATAAGTAGCCGATTATATCGGGTACTTAACGGCGATAATGTCGATAATGATAACTATAGGCGATAACTATACGGATCGTACATATAAATATACGGTCTGTACACTCAACTGTACGTCTTATCCTCGAACGTGTACAAGCACAAAAAGTACAGTAGCCGCCATGAGATTTGTACGGCTTTCATACGGATCCAGTAAAAATGATGTACCTTTCACACCCGACGCCATGGCTTTGTCCATTTATTCCTTGAGATCCATTGGGGACTTGCCACGTGTCAATATGTTGGCTTTTTTGGCATAAGCTGCCAAAAGAGCCATTCCGGGATGTCGGTGCTCACGCTGGCCCGTCCACTCGTGTTTTCTCATTCCAAGTCGTCCTTTCGATTCCGGCGGCGCGCATAATGATATTTTGAGTTCGTTACTTTGTGTTCGCCGTCCTTTTCTAGTTCCATGTTCACCAGTTTGTCAGTAAAATTTATTAAGTTGCCGTAATATTTCAGTTCAGTTAACCGACAAACGTTTATATGCTGCGCTGTCCATAATTTTTTGCGATTAAACGGAAACGAAACAGATTTTTATATGTGGCATGCCACGCTATATAAAAGTCAATAAAATAATACAGTATGTTATAAAGTACTATTGCATGCATAGTATATATATTTTAAGTTATCGTCGACCGTTCGATAACCGATAACTATCGTTACCGGTGTTATCGTGACAAGTTTTTTACCGATACACAACACTAGTAAATAAGATTTCACAAATTGTCTGAACTGTACGAAAAATAATTAGAAATAATTTTTTCATAAGCGCAGGCTGCGCAACAAACAGGCCGTTAAAAAAAAAAAACCGTGCCGCAATACATAACAATTAAAAAATTACACTACCCAAAAAATAGAATACGGTTAGTGAATGCTGAGGAGTTATGGTACGTCTCCATGTGCCTAAGAAATGGTTTTTTTTGTCGATTTCCTGTAAAACTTAGAGCCGTACCGCGTAAGTTTCAACCGTACAAAAAAATAGAGAAAATGAGAAGTACATTTTGCGTCATCATCAAATTTAAGATGTACGACATGTTGTCGTTTTGTGTTCTTCGACCCACAGCCACGTAAAAAAAAGTCATCTTCAAACTTTTCTTTAAAACATAGGGAAGATGTGTTTTAAACAAAGAAATTTTGAAAAACAAACAGAAACACGTAGTCGCACGTGTAATTTTTTTTCAAAAATAATCAAAAGAATTCAAGCGACGACGAAAAGTGCACGATCCACTTTGTTTTGTTCGTTTGCGTTTCGGTACGACAAAGCAAAGTACACAATTTGTTTGGTTTTGTCCGTTTGCGCCTCGTACGGATTTTCTGTCGCTAGGGGTCTCAAGATCCGATGCCATTTCACGTCGAGCCGACAAGAGTCGCAAAGGAAAAATTGCACCTTCTTCAACCGTGAAACGGCACAGGCTGGATGGCGGTACGTATACAATGTCACGGAAAGTCATGCGACGTCACACGCAGTTACAAAAAATAACGTGCGTCATCACATTGTACACTATCGACAGCCGTCATTTGCATTGTCGACGTATACAATCGTCACGCTCTTAAGTGACAACATCGTTTGGTACACATAGGGACACCCGAAATCCGGGTCCGCCGGATCTGCGCTAAAATACACAGTAAATTCTTTGAATTTTAACGCACCCTTATTGAGGAGTTTCTCTCCATAGTTCAAAGGTAGGCGTTTCTATTGTAGGCCTTATGTAGGCGCCTTTATCGTAAGTTGTGTTATGGGATTTTCATGTGATCTTCTTAGATTGCTAATTTTATCAGCGACCGTCTGATTGTCCAAATTTGACGGTTTAAATAAAAAATACCTCAAAACTCACATATTTTTTTTTTGTCCGAATGTTTTTCAAAATTTAGACATGCCGTTCAATTCTCTATCGATCGATGTGCAACTCAACCCTGTTACTATTTTTTTTTCAGTTTGCGACTAATACAATATGGGTCTTAAGGTCATATTGTATGTTTTGCGTACAATAGACATATTGTATGGGCGTACTTTCACCTACTTTTGAACTATGATTCAAAGGTTTTCTGCACGCGTTACGCAAGGGTGACGCCGTAAGATCACGACCAGACACAGTCCACTATTCGTAGATGCCACGTCATATTTTACAGGAAAGAAAAAGAAGGTTAAACACAAAAGTTTACGCTACTTTATGCATTGTTCCCGACGGCTAACAATTAATATCCTTTAATTTACATGAAAACTGAAATAATAAAATATGGGAATTGATCATGACAGTGACTGTTTTGGTTGCGCACAGTCACTTACGTTATTGTGTAAAAAAAAGTACGTTTGAAGTACACATTGGTACAAATAAAGTACCGTTAAGTATGAATTTGACGGTCAATCGGTTGGACTTCTTTGACTTTCATAATATTGTTTCAACCGCTTAAAATTCCCCGCGCTTGCGGACGTCTACCGTCATAATAAAGTTAGCAATTCACACGGCCGGCAAGCGTTTACGGTAACAAAACTGCGGCGACCACATGTAAATAAAATGGTTGCAGACAGTAACTTTTTGTCGTTATGTGAGCTTCACGGTGAGAGCACATCCGCAAAATTGAAATTTAATCGTCTGTGTTACATTGAACTTAGACGCAAAGTGAAACGAAACCTATTGAAACTGAAGTAATATAAGTCTCGTACGTAAATATTATAACGCACGAAACGAAATAAACTTTTATAATAAAACGAACCGGCGTAAAAATATCATTTGAAATTAAATGGAAAAAATGAGCGTCGTCACGCGCGACGAAATCTAGCCATTGACAGGGTCGTAGCAGGATCGGCTGTACAAAGGTATTGCCGCTTCGTCGTACACATAAAATACTTCCGCGGACGAAAAAATCGCTTCACGCTTCGTGAACCAACATTTCCTCGCAATCTACGAGCGTGCGACTCGAACAAATGAATACCGTTCGAGACTCGCGCCAAACCGAACCGATACAAAAGTGCAGTACCGAACGAAACAAAACAGAACTGACACGAACCGAACAAAAATTTGACTGCACGATTTCGGCCGACGCCGATTCGCCCAATATCCTAACATTTCGCTGTCAATGTATGTCAAAGTATAGATTTACAATCAATTGTAACAATTAGTGTTGTGTATCGGTAAGGATTTTCCGATAACCGATATGGGCCATTTTTCGGGGACCCGATAATCGATATATTGGTACAATATATCGCTATCGGTCTTATCGCCGATAACGATAACTATCGGCGATAACCGTACGAACCGTACAGATAAATGTACGGCATGTACACTCATATGTACGTCTTATTCCCCCGACAGTAGCCGGCATAATATATGTACGGCTTTAGTACGGCTCCAGTTAAAGTGATGTACCTTCCACAACCGACGCCGTGGCTTTGTCCCTTTATTTTTTGAGATCCACTAAAAACCTGCCACGTGTCAATCCGTCGACTTTTTTGGCCAAAGCCGCCAAAAAAGCCATTCTGAGATGTCGGCGCTCACGCTGACCGTCCGCTCTTATTTTATCATTGAATGTCGTCCGTTCGATTCTAGCCGCGCGCATAATGTTATTCTGCATCCGTTGTACTTTGTGTCCGCCGTCTTTTTACCGTTTCATGATAATCAGTTTATCGGTACAATTCCGTACATTCCCGTTAAATTTATGTACAGTTAACCGCCCAAAAAGTACTTCAAAGTGCAACGTATTTTTCCGTCAAATTTCGTACATTTCCCGTAAAAAGCCGTACATATCACGTAAATATCCGTTCAGTTTACCGGACAGAAAGCATTCCGGACAGAAAGTACAGAAAGTACAAATATATCGGGACCGCTGACCGTTCGATAACGATAACTATCGGTATCGGTGTTATCGCGATAAGTTTTTTACCGATACACAACACTAGTAACAATCGAGGGTGTACGTGAGAGTTGTGCATGTAGCAACGAACTGTTGAAAGCTTGATAAATAGCGTTACGCGCCTCTTAAGGAATTTTAACGGTTTAGCAGTTTGAACCGTTCAGTTCAGCCGAATCCAACGGTTTGGTTCGGTTTGGAATTCTCATCATTGGTTTCAAACCGAACCGTTCGGTTTGGCCTTCATCGGGCTCCGAATCGAACCGAACCGAACCGGGCCGAGTGCTGTTTAAGATGTTGACTACAGAAGGTACAAAGTGTACCAGATAATGGACGAAAAACCTCACACGTGGACACTCAGATATTTTGAAATGGCGATTTTATCGCGTGGATTATATGTATTTGGCCGTCCATTGAAAGATTTGAACGGTCGATGCTCAACTTACACCAACAAGAAAAAATGGGGCCATATCCACCCACCTGTTATATCAAACCGTACTCAAACGTACGTTTTTCAAGATACGCGACAAAATAATTTACGAAAAGCTCCCAGAGCTGTCAGGTAAATACGATTTCACCAATTGTCCGATTTGCATGAAATTTCCATAAGCGCAGTAATCGTCGGCGCGACAAACTGGCCGCTAAAAAGAAAAACCGTACCGCAATGCATAAAAAAAAGTACACCATACCCGAAATATAAAATACGGTCAGTAAATGTCGAGTTCTGTCGCACTGTATAAGGGGCTTAAATGCGTCAGCATTTTTTTTCAAGACTTTTTTTTTTCAGCGTCGACCTCGCCGCACAGATGACTACAGTACAGTACAGTACTGTAATTGTAAGACAAAAAAAGTACATTAGTACTGTACTTGTACTATCTTTAGGAAAAATCGGACAGCTGACGAATGTGTCCTTTGCTTGTACGTTTCTGTCTTTCTGACTACTCAGGATATTTTTTTTGTAAATTCATTTGTCGTGTAGCTATAAATACGTACAAGTGGGTGTGGTCCAGGTTTTTGGATAAGGAAACACCAAAGAAATTATGTGCGAGTATTTGTAACATTCCAGTTTTCGTACTTTTCAAGCATAGGTACTATAAGTAACTGTATTCGCCGACAGTGTGGTCTACTAAAAATGATAGCTTGTGCATCGGCGCATCGTCTGAATGGCCTATTTAGAAGAAAGATATTTAGATGGTTTTTATCAATTGGTAGGATATATTTTACGGTACTAATTCTATATTAGACATCGAGCGCCTATTGAAATTCCGGCATCTTTCACACGAGGCTGTGGTCAGCTGTCCATTCCATTTGTTTGTACGACAAAAGAAGGACAGCATGGGCGGCCGCATGTGCGGATGCTTCGTTATTCCAATGGTCAACCATGTGGCCCTAAGCCTTGGCAAATCACCAATCCGGACGCTTTATTGCCAAATATGGTCGGCAAAAAACACACATTTCCGTACTCTCTTTCGGATTCCGGCGGCGATATTCCGACAAATCATTAAAGACGGAACTACAAAAAGTAGGCCACGTGGAAAATTTTGGGTCGTCGACGCTAACAGGAGAGTGAAGTTATGGGTAATTACAAGTGTACGTTAAATATCAGCGATCTGAAGAATTTAATACACCCAAGAATAAAATAACACGTGTCCATAATGACACCGTAACGTTTGCCTAAATCGGATAACATGAACAGCAAATTTAAAATTGGACATTGCAAACATGTGCAGTGGACCACCTTTTAGGCTGGCGGTCACGTGCCAGAATCGATATCGCACCAATTACAATTGTTGAGTAGACTGAACTGAAAGCTGTTGATCTTCTCAGCTCGTTGTGGTTGTCAATCTTTCGACAAATGTCACTCGATAAAGTCAACGTGTGAAGAAATCTCAATGGGCTGTCTGCAATCAATGCGGGCACACGCGCCAGCCGACCAGAACCCGCGCAGTCTCGACCGACATCACCTTGGACATCACACATCATTTTAGAAGATTCTCCGGATCCACCCGCGTCCGTTAAGGATCAACCGCGGCCGGCTCTAAACTTCCCTGGCACAAAATCTGGAGCGTCCACCGGTTCCATGTACCTACTGAACCGTACGCTGAAGCACCTACTTCGATGGAACAGTAGGCTCCATCGCTTCCGTACAGTTGTACAGCTTTCAGAAACGGTTTTGACAGAACGGCAGAGGAATTCTCAGGGCGATGTAGATTTTAACCCTAATCTGCTATTGTCTGGGCTTTCGACATGGCTTCCTTTTTTTTCTTTGACGATTCTCCCTCCTGTCTCACCACACCTGGATGGTCCAGTAATGGCCATAGTACAGGTGACGTGGAGGGCTGAATATGACAAAAGATAATTGCCATTTTCACAACTCCCCCGTACCTTTCTCGTACATTAGGGTTACTTGACAAAGTTGCTTGCAAAGCAGGTCCTTATTATACACTCGCATGGTAAATTCTAAATAGGTTTGGAAGATTAAATTTTTATTGGAAGATCATCTTTATCGTTTCAGAGACACTGTTTTTTTTTTTTTTTTTAAGAGACATATTCTATTCATTGTATGTCATCTTCTCTCTCCTGTGGCTCAACTAAGGTCAATCACAACAAGCCAAATTGTGGTGCAGTCAATGATATATAAATTTATTTCCATATCTCCAGTATTCCAAACTTTCATAAAGCTATAAATAAAGGTTTATAAATTTTCCAGTTTCGGTTCCCGACTCTCATAAACCAGATTTCATCGAAGTACCATTTTAAACTTCTCCAGAACTGTAAAAGCATTGCAGAAATTATAGAAGCTAAAAAACTCTTGCTGTCATAGCCCCCCTCCTTCCCCTGCCTTCTTCTCACGTGCGCGTACTCATACACACTCTGTGCACTCTTTGCACATTCCATAGACGGCACACAAATCAAACATTTTGAAACTAAATCAAGCAAAAAAGCCGTCTCTCTCTCCCTCTCTCTTGCTTCTCTCTCTCTCTCTCTGTCCGTCTCTGTCTCTGTCTCTGTCTCTCTGAGCTAAAGAAGAAACCTACCAGCATGAGAAGACCCGCTTTTCTTGAAGTCTCTTAGAAAGGTGTTGTTCGTGCATAGGAGAGGTATAGAAGCTGGGCTTTCTGGCTGCCATGGATAGCCAAATGATGCAAGCAGGTCATCAGCGTCTCCACGATGCTCTATGTGCCATGTGTCGCAACACAGGATGGTCTTACACAGTTTTTTGGCGTCTTCGACCTCGGCCCTACCCTCGAGAAGTTCGTCAACGGTAAGAATTTCGCATAAGTCTAAAGTCTCCCTGATTAGACAATGTGTATGTGACAGAACTGTATGGCATTTAACTGGATGGGACTGGGAGATTGGCATTATTAGAAGGCGCGTGTACTGCATTCGTCCGTTTTTTTTTTTTGCCTTTTTAGTTCCTCGTTATTACAAAGTACCACTATTTGACCTATTCTGTTTGTGAAGTACAGGCAGTAATGTAACGGTGCTGAAATAAAGCTCATATTTCATGGTAGAGGAAGTCATCTATGTCGTCTATATCTTTTTGGTTGTGTTGAGTTACACTTTTGGTTTCTGTCAGTGAGTTTAATCCGACCATGGATGTAAACATCCATATTTATGGAATGGAATCGATGAAGGGGAAGTCTTTGCAAGAGTATAGAGACGGACAGACTGGAAAATGTATGTTTTTTGTGAAGGAACTGAAATGGAGGAGAAAGCACTATATCATGTCTGTAGTCGACGAGCGAACGTTTGTGATAAGAGTGGAAGACGGTGGAGAGAACAGGATTGACCTTTTTTTACAAGCTTTCACTTAGGGTGTAAGGAGTATAGGGAGGCTGGAAGAGATCTTAAGTGAAGGTATCCACTCAGTGTGTACAGGGAGGCTTGGTGGAGATTTAGTTTAGCTGAAATTGATGACATCACGTAAATCAGGATGTGGAGATAGACATGACATGACGAAGAGAAGACACTGCATTTAAGAGTCTTTCTAGTCAGCGATCTGCGCTATTCTCATTCGTTCATTGATTTACTCCTGTTGACTAAGTATTAAATTTTGTTCAATAAGATAATGTGACAAAGAACATTTTGTCCTTTTCTCTGCTGGTGTATCACTTTCTTTTTCTCTGGCTTTTCTGTAATGAGATGATGGAAGTTTTTGTGCGATATTCTCAGCTGGTGTTTTTTTCCCTCAGACTAAATACTTTGGGTAAAGAGATGACTTTTCTGGTCCACCACCATAAACTAGGTCAACTGTCATTTCCATTTTTCATTTGCCTTTGATCCCCGTTTATCATGCTTTTCTCTCTTTCGACTCTCTCTGTTAGATTTCAGACTGTCGGGCTTTTATTTATTACTTTACTCCTAAGAAACCTAAAATCCTGTTGGTTTTTGTTTGTCAAAAGAGGATTTTGGTTGTTTTTTTTGAAGCAACAAATACTTTACCTTCACTTTTCCATAATTTTAACTGGTGCTTTCCATGAAGTTTTTTTTTCGGTTTAAAGATCATTTTTCACGGATCAGTTTTTACTTCTGCTGTAGTTAGTTGACATTGAGATATAAAACTGCTTGACTTCACTCCTTAATGCCTTTTCTGGCTTTTTGATTTTTTTCAAGGACAAGTATTTACTGGGAAACTTCCATGCCTTTGGAACCTATATCGCCATATTCGTCTATTTCTGAACAAAGAGTTATGACGTTGTAGTTTTGCAATGTTATTCCTGTCTTTTTCAATGTTTCTTTTATTGTACAACAAGGAAGCTCCAGTATTATATTCCTGTTGTTTCCTTTTATTGCAGGACTGGAAAGGCTGGAGAGGGAGCTGGTAGTGGATCAAGTAAAGACAAAGAAAAAAACAATTGGTAAGTTTGTCTGCCCATATGAATAGAACTTATTGGAAGAAAAAGTATTGAAAAGTATGTGCTGACTATCTCTCATTTAGAGAAAAAACAAAGGCTGAAATTGGAGTTTTTCTTCTGCAGAAAAATGGATGATTTCATGTTTTCCAATGCAGGGATGATATGTATTCTCATTTAGTGGATGCTAAATGCTAAAGATGAATACAGCAAGTTTTGGGAAGTTACAACTGATTCATACAATAAACTCCTATTTTACTGTGGCTTTCAAGCATCTATTATAAACGAGGAAAACCTGAAAGGTTATATGTTTTAAGGTCTAAAATCATAGGAAATAACTATCGTTTAACTGGAATTATTTGCAAAAATAAGAGTTGCGCGGCAATTTGAATATAGTCGAGAGTGTTTTTTGTTTGCTTTGGAAAAAAGTGGATGAGCTTCAACTTTGTAAAATGAAAATTATTCGCACCATTGGAGCTTTGAGTTGTATTTGTTAACAGAACTATTGGCGCTTCTCAAATAGGCCCATAAGATTGAACAAGAATGTTGTCTGAAATGTATGTAAATGTCTCGTAAGCGAAAATCAATTTTTTGATCTAGGTGCCCCCTGACCATGAAAGGTCAAGGGGATTGCTAAAAAACGGACTCATGCTGGAATTTGTTTATGACACTTTCCTATGTCAAAATGGATAAGTTTGACTCACGTTTTTTCATTGATTGTTCAACTTAGTGAGTTACTGTTGAAAAACTGAATCTGCAAGGAAAATTGAGTCTGTATAATTTGTATATAACAACACTGAGTTTGTATAGTTTGTATAAACTGAGTTTGATCAACCATATTTGTTATATCCAGCAGTTGTATCTCAAAAACTGTTGGGTGTTATAAATCTCTTGTTATGTCAAAGCTTAAGGCTTTCAAATTTCACACATCTTTTTTGTTTTTTGTTGAGAATTTGCATATTTGCATAGAATATTTGAGGTGCTTCCGTTCTTTCAAATGTGCATTTGTATCAATTTTTATCAGATTTCTGCTTCTTACATCCTCTTTCTTATTCAGTTTTTGTCTCGCTTTCTGTTTTTTCTTTCCCAACATTTGCCTTTTTTATCTTAGTTTATTCCCATTGCTTTTCAGATCTCCACATCTTTTTTCTTTCTGTCATCCTCCTAATTTTATTCTTATTGGATTTTAGGTTTTTTATCAATTTCCATGAGACAATATAATGTCTGGTCTTTAGATATAATCTTTGATTCTCCTCTTCTTACTCTTAACCCATATTCATTATTTTTTCCTTGGTCGTATTCAATCTCCCACATCTCCTTTCCTTGTTCTTGTTGAGTTTCATTTTCTGTCAATATCAACAGGGTTTTAATGTTGGAAGATGAATGGTCACTTTTCGTCCGGTCTTTTATGTATTTTTTTAATTCTCCTCTTCTTAATCTTAGCCCTTCTTCATGCTGTTTTCCTTAGTCTTATTCAGTCTCCTATATCTCCTTTTCTTGTTCTTATTAAATTTTGTTGTGTGTCGATATCGACAGGGTTTTAATGTGGGAAGATGGATATAGTGTTCTTCCTTCGAGATCTTATGTCCCTCCAGGAGGAGTAGAGGGCCTTGATTCAAAAAATTTGGACGCAGAAGTCCTCCTACCATCAGCTTATGCGAAAATGTCTTATCAACTTTATAATTATGGAGAAGGGTACTTGATTTTTTCTTAACTTTTTTTCCTACCAAAAGTTTTTTTACCATCGGGAAAATGTCTTGTCAACTTAATAATTATGGAGAATAGTGATTGAGTTTTTCTTAACTTTCAGCTATTTGCGTGTGTTTTTCGATGAACACTCGTTTTTCCAATGAGGACATATTGGGCGTTTAAAATGCACCATTTTTCACTTTTTTCTTATTGAAAATCAAATTAAAAACATGTTACTGTTTTGTTACGGTTACGGGTTAGTGAATTACATCTGCAATTGTTCTTCTTTCTTTTGTTGATTTAAAAAAACTCAATTCTCTCGTCACAACTTTGGAGGAAGTTCGGGGTTTTTATATTGAAGGTGTATCGTCTTCTAGAACAGGAATATGTTACAGTAGTTACATTCTTTAATCTTTTACTTTTTTCTTTTATAAAGTTAAGTACGTTTTTTTTGGCTCTATAATCAAAAAGTAAAATGAAATTCTCTTCATTACTTAAGTTCATCTTTTCATTAACGTTTGTTTTTGTCCTCTGGAACAGATTTATGCTTCTGTGTTTCTCACTTCTGTTATATCTCGCAGGTTTTGCAAGCCTATTTTTTTCCCTTTTTTAAACCTTTGTTTTTTTTTTGTCTGGTTTTAAACAGACTTATAGGTAAAGTTGCCCTTCGTGGAAATCACCGATGGGTCCTTCGAGATCAAATCAGTCCGGAAACTCCTTCGTCAGTTCTGGATTCTATGGCTGACCAGGTGACAAAAAATTTCCGTACATTTTTTTTTTAGGGATTGTAATTGTTTCAACCATGGATCGCTATTAGCGTTAATTACATCAGTTATTTACGGTTCACAATCCTCTACATCAGTCGGGCTGTAAATAGCAGTATTAACATTAAAGTAGTCCTCATACTAATAATTTCTCACTGCCCACAGCGATTAGCATCGTTTTTTTTGTCAAGAACCAGTCCCGTTTTTTTTTTTCTGGATTCTATGGCTGGCCAGGTGATATAGAATTTCGATGTGGCGGGAAGGGTTGTAACTATTTTCTAAAGCATTGATTTTTTCATCACATTTCAGTTCAGAAACACTTTCATTTTTTCCAAAGTCTTTCCCTGAGACTAAATCAGAATGGAAACTCATTTTGTCCGTTCTGGATTCTATGGCAAATTTGGAGAACGAAATCAAATGAAAAAGCAATAATTCTTTTTTGTGTGTTCTATTTATAAGAACATCGTTATCCCATAACAACGGTTTGTCAAAGGATCTTATCACTAATAGAGTAAAGGAATCATTATTAACAGCAGAATTAGAATCAATGGCGGATTGCTTTTTTCTCTTTTAATTAGTACCATCAACAGTATTTCATGATTTTGGTCCAAAAAAAGCCGATGAGCTAAAACTCGGGGGCATGAATGTTCTTGGTTTGTAACAGTTAATTGTTTGACTAACCAAAAAGTGAAATTCTAGGAAATTTCTCATGCTTGTGAGTTTGTGTGTGTTTGTTACAGTATCCAATTGGTTGGAAGGAACAATTTGACGCAGGAATTCAGGTAAGAAATGCCCAAAAACCACAAAAACAAACTCTGGAAAAACCAAAAAGTAACTCAAAAAATAACTCAAAACGACCGGAAGACCAGAAAACCTTCTTTTATGTGTTCAATTGTTAGTTGTCAGGATTGTTGCTCAAGTGCTGAAGGTCAATGTAGAAAACTGTTTTCGAAAGACTTTAAATGTAATGTGAAATATGAAAGTAGCTAGTTGCTTGCATAAATTAGGTTTGCTTTTTTATTCTCTTTGGTAACTCTCCTTTGGCCTTTGTTTGTTGTCTTTTTCAGACTATTGCAGTCATCGCCGTCCCTAAAGGAGTCCTACAACTTGGGTCAGTGACTCGGGTAAGTAAAGGTTTTACTTCCTTTATTCGCAAAGTCCACGATTTTACAGCAATTTGATTTCATGATCTTTTTGAGGGGAATCAGATGAATTTTAGTACAAAACATAAATTAATGTGGATGGTACACCCTGTATCACACTTAGTGTAAAAAAGTTACTAGCATGGATAATCTAGATGTGGATCGTTTCTGGTTGTTTAGACAATTTGTCTTAACAATGTGTTCATTCATGTGGATAGTACAATGTGTATCGCTATTATTGTAAATAAATTATTAGTTGGTAGACTGTCTTGGTTTTAGTCATTCTAATTTAGGGGTGGAAGACGTGGACTACTTCTAGTCGGTTTATACAACTAGTGTTGTTATTGTTATTAACACCGGTTTCTGTTCAAGGGCTACAAAATATAGACAATGAATGTAGTTTTTATTACACCATAGTTCTATTATGGTGATAGTACTATTCCCACCAATGAATTAAGAGCAATTTACGAGTTTTTAGATTTGAGATTGTTATCCTGGGGGGGTCAATGTGGTTAGTCACATAATGTTTATGAACTGGTTAACAAGAGCCATGGCCAGAGTGGTCCATAGAGGTGTAACATTCCTTGTGTTTTTCTCAAAGTTTTGTTCCTTATTATTGTAATCACCTATATGCTCGTACGTTTGTTTGTGAAACGTTAATAATTTTCTCTTGCTTTCATTTCTTCCACATCTGATGTAAAAGGTTCTTATTATTTTCGTTATCACCATGAATTTTGAATGACAAAAATAGCTCGATTAGGTAGGTACTTGTGACTGTAAAAAATTGTCTGTAATTGACAACTAGGACAGGTTATACATAGTTTTGGCAGTTGAAAAGAGCATATAGGATCACTGAGGTTTTCCATAACTGACTACTGAAATTAGTGATTCTTAAAATGGTCCATAACTGATAATTGAAAGGCTTAAAATTGTCCATGTGGTTAAAACGGTCCACAACTTATAATTGATCCGGTTAAAATTTAATGGTCTGTAACCGATGACTGAATGGTGACACATGTGGGTTCTGCAGTTGGCAGAGGACCACGCTTTTGTTCAGCGTGCCCGGGATGCATTCTCCTCTCTCTCCTCTCTAATTTCTTCAGAAAATGATGGCCCACAAATAGTCAAAACTCCTCGGTCCTCTACTCCTACCTCTCTGCCTTCTTCTCGATCCAACGAATTTTCTCAACCTGCCCTTCCACCTCGGGCACCGCCTGCCCTAAATTTGGAAAAACTTTCTGCTCGTCTTATCGGCCAACCAGGAACTTCGTCTGATTCTTCTGGACAAAGTGTAGGAAGTTTATCCAGTCAGAGACTCCCAATGGATAAGACAAATCCAGTTTTGAGTCCAAATGCAAATGCAAACTTGGAGAAAGCTCGATCGCTTAAGACTTTGGGACGAAGTTTTTCAATGCCTTTGGAATCGGATCTTTCAGTAGGAGGACAAATGAGTGGAGACGCAGAGAAATTGACAAATAGTTTGATTGGAAATTGGGCTCGACCTCTTGTAAACTCAAATTCAATGGTCCGAAATTCGTCTGCTAGTGCATCGGAACTTGCTCTCGCATCGATGAAGGTAAATTTTCTATTCACAGATTTTGGGTAGACTGCACTTTTTTCTTTATTTTGGTTTTTCCTCAGGATAGGAAGTACGGAACAAGTTATGCAGTTTCATCCATGTTTCTTGTGGAAACGGACTCTTGATTACGCAATGAAACCTATAAATTTGGTTGGCCCAATTCCTTCTCGTGTACTGCTTTCTTTTTCTGAATATCAGGTTATTTTCTTTTTCTTTTTTTCGCATTTTTTTGTTATGCTTCTCAAAAAAAATTGCAGTCACATATTTCTGCTCTATTTCTCATTCTACTTCTCACTCTACTTCTCCAACTTCCTGTTGTGTTTCTCACTTTTACTGCTGTTATTTTGCTCTATTTCTCAAACTTTTTGCTCTGTTTCTCAAACTTTTTGCTCTATTTCTCAAACTTTTTGCTCCGTTTCTCACATTTTTTTGCATATTTTCCTGCAGGAAGTGGCTGATCGTCTGATAGGGGTAAAACGGCCCGCAGATAATCTCCCAAATTCACAACAACAAATTTCAAATCTTTCCGTAATGGATTTAAGAGCTCAAGCCCAAGCAGCTTTAAACAGGGCGGGAAATGGTGGAAACCAACAGAGACTTTCCCATAATCTTTTCGCGGGATCCCACTTAAAATCGGGAACTTCCAATTCTTCTGGAGGAAGTATTTCTGGTTCGGGAATTCCCAACAATGTCAATTTGCAAAATGTTATAAATCAGCTTAGCAATGGAGGAGGAGGTGGTGGAGGAGGAGGGGGGGGGTGGGGAGGAGGAAGAGGAGGAAACTTTTCAAGGGGAGTTTCTACAGGTGGAGGAAACTCTGGGTTGTCAGTCAGCGATTTACAACTTTTAGCCATTTTAAGAAGTCAGGGAGCTAATGGGGTTCTTGGGTCAGCGAATCAGCATATGACAGGTGGCAATGTAAATCCGATAAACGGAAATCTAAATGTGGTTAATCGAGCTCAATTTCAGGCAAAAAGCAATGCGATTGCAGCTCTCGCAGATCAGCTTACAGCGAATGGTGCTGCGACACCTGGCAATTTGAGCTTTTCGAACTCCTCTCAAGGGGGAAATTTGGGGGGAATGAGGACTCAGGGACCCAGCTCTCCCTCCTCTCCCTCTCCTGCAGAAATTGCTATGGCTTTAAGACAGAGTAATTTGACGGGGAGTAATTTACAGGAAGCTTTGAATAGTTTGAATGCGGCTCAGAGAATGAGTCAACAACAGAATGATTTTCAACAGACAAATAATTTGTTGGGTGGAGGAGGAGGAGGAGGAGGAGGGGGGATGTCTGCAATCACTCGAAAATTACAGCAATCACTTGAAAATAGTAAAAGAATGCATCAAAGAGGAGGAGGAGGAGAGATGGTAAGGCATGGAGATAGTCAAGCTGGTATTGGTGGTGGAGGGGGAATGGACGAATCAAAAATGATTGGAGGAAGGAGACAGACAAGAGAGGAATTGGCCCAGGCGTTGGGAGTTAGTCATTTGTTAGGAGGATTTGGGTCCATGGGCAATAGGAGAGGAGGAGGAGGAGGATCGGCGGGTGGGCTGGAGGACATATTGAGTGGGGTAGGAGGATCTCTCATGATGGGAGGAGATATGATGAGAGGGAGTCTAAATGGGGATATGGAGGGAATTCTAGGGCAGCAATGGCAAAGAGTTTCTGGTCAGAGTCATACTGATATAGGAGGACAAGCAAGAGGGGGAGACGGAGTAGGAGTTGGTGGGTTGGGAGGAGGAGGAGGCGGAGGGTTTAGTTCAGATTCAATGGGAAGGTCATTTGGTGGAAACATTCAAAATAGTCAATTGGGATTACAGAATCGACCGGAAACTGATACAGATTTATTTGGGATGATTGGTGTTCGACCTCACATAGAACGGTCAATCAGTGCTCCGTTACAAGGTCAGTCGCCCTCCATGGAAACGGGAAACCTCCAGTTAGACCAAAGCAGTAGTGTCAGTGATACTGTGCTCAGTAATCTCCACGATTTTACCGGTTTAGGGTCAGATTTAGGAGGAAATTTGGGAAATTTAGGATCAAATTTAGGAGGGAATTTGGGAAATGTAGGAAATTTAGGAAGAAGTTTGGGAAATTTAGGAGCAAGTTTAGGAGTAAATTTGGAAAATTTGGGAACGAGTTTGGGATCAGATTTGGAGCAAGTTTTGGGTGAGGAACTTCGGGCAAATTCTTTGTTTGGAAACAGAGGAGGCGGAGGAGAATTAGGAGGACAATTAGAAAGTGCGTTAGCTCGATTATTGCCAGGTGGCGATCAGTTATTGGATCAAATGGGAGGACTTGAGAGATTGTCGGGAAGTATGAGAGAGGGAGGAAATTCCGCAATTGCTTTAGGGGAAATGCAAAACCAAAGAGCTCAATCTTTGCAAAACTCAAACTATGCAAATCAGTCAGAACAAATGATGACAGGAATTTCCCTCACAAATAGTGATATGTCTAGGGGAACAGGAGGGAGAGAGAGAGAGACAATGGAGGGCTCGACACAAGGGGGTGGCGGTGGAGGGGTTGGAGGAGGAGGAGTAGGAGGAGGAGGAGATGATGAGGTTAGATGTCTAGGGGAGGGATCTTTATCAGGGACAGGTCCAAATGGGCAAGTTTGGAATAATGCTTGGAGAGATACAGGAGGGAGAGGAGGAGGAGGAAGAAGTTCTTCAGTGAAAGAAAATACAGTGGGACAAATGTCAAAAAGTCAAGGTCCTACTTCTTGTCTTGACAAAGAATTGGCGAGTCCTACGAGAAGTGGAGCCTCGACTTCCTCCGGATCCTCCATTAAACCTCCAGTCCCTCCCCCTCTCTTTATCCCAAATGGCTCTGTTCCTATGCAGAGAGGAGGAGGAGGAGGGGGAGGATCAAAGAAGGAAGAGACAGAGAGCAATGTACTGATGGCAGAAATGGGAGGAGGAGGAGTAGGAGGAGGAGGAGGAGGAGGAGGATCAGGAGGGATAGATGAAATGGGTGTGAGGGTAGAGGAGAGAGAGGGACAAGTTTTGAGACAAGGTTCCGGAAGTATGGAGTTCCCGAACTTACTCGATGATTTTATGGGATGGCCTTCCGGGGGACCTGCCCCGATGCCCTGGCAAGGAGTACTACCGAGTCCGGGTGAAATGAGTATACAAAATATGCCGTGGTTGGCAGGAGGAGGAGAGAATCCGGTCGGGGATCCTAGTTGGCAAGTAGAAGGAGGAGTGGGAGGAGGAGGAGGTAGTGGGAGTGGATCAGGAACACTGGGACATGGGTCACAAGGGATGGGAGTTGGGGAGAATGGTAGGAATAGAGGGACGAGTATTGTGCAAGACGGAAATAGAGTGTGGAACTGGAATAATTTGGATTCCATGAAGTGGCAATGATTGAATATATAGACTACCTTATTAAGTAAAAGGTTTCTTATTGGTGGTAGTGGTAGTGGTAGTGGTAGTGAGTGAGAGAGAGACAGTGTGTGTGTGTGTGAGAGAGAGAGAGAGAGAGAGAGAGAGAGGAGAGGCTGGGGAAGGAATGGTTGTCTTTTTTTCTTGTCCAGATTTTGTTTTACTCGATCGTTAATCATTTCATTACTTTTATTCGTTTAATTTTAGTTTGTTTCGAGGGAAAGGTGATTGATTATTTACCAACGGGCTTTTTCGTCCCGTCACCTCGATTTTTTTGCAAGGTATAGTTGTTGTTTTTTTTTTTTTTTTTGCCACATTCATGTACTTCCGGTAGAATGTAAACCGCAACTATGCGGAAATGTGTATAACCACAAAAATTAGTTATCAATTTGTGCTCATGTATCTACTCTTTTTGTTGTATTGTTGACATTTTTAAGATATTATCTGATAACATTGGTCGTTTTCTTTTGTTAGAGAATCGATAATAACTGGTGTGCTTTTCAATAATAATCAATCATGGTTGTTTATAAAAATACAGATTATGTTGAAATTGTCTGGAAATTGTTTGGAGGACAAGTTTGCGGGAAAGTCTTTATCTTTTCACGAGTTTTTTTTTTTTTTTCCAATTAGTGTCATGCATTCTAAAATCATGTTTCCAAAAAATATTTTGAAAGTTGACTGAGCTTTTTTCAGGGCGCAATTGATCTTTCCACAAAAAAAAATCTTTCAGTTTATATAATGCATCCTAAAATCATGCAGAGTCTGATATGATTTCAATAAAGAATGAATGTTGGCTCAAATTTACAACAATCTTTAAACTTCTTTGAGGCAACATAACATTTAACATGTGTCTATATTTGAAAGCTATTATCAAATGTAGAACGAGGATGTGTTTCCTAAATCCATGCGGTGCTCAACGTATAAAGTGCTAAGATTGTCATCATCTTATAATCGTCACGACATTTATATTGTAAAATGCTTGTGTTTTGCAACACATGAGGCCCAATAAGTCAGATGCGGCAAACCTCTTCACCCAGAAAGCTGGCTATGGTACTGTACTGTGCATCATGAACGTTACATCAAACGTTTTCCCAATGTCAGTGCAGGAAATGTGCGTGGAAAACGCACAACGCTACCGCGTCCTCAAGACTCCACCACACCTCGCTGCTCCTTCAGAACTGGAGGAATAAACGGATGGTCGTGTACTTTCGCTGCAACAACACACAAATACTGCCAACATCATCACGACATGAGGCGGAGGATTGGATTCTTGAGAGCCTTATCAAGGCGGACCTCGCGATATGCCTTCCTCTATCATAAAGCAGGAAGCATCAAGTCCAGAGCAGAGTCTCAACGTGGTGTTTATACAACGAAATTTATTGTAAAAGTATTGGAGTTGTTGTTGGACCGGGAAGGTGTATGTTGTAGGTTTTGTGAAGGGGTGTTGGAGTTTGGTTCTGGGTTTGAAATGACAGCAGAAATTGATAGAGAGACGAGCCGAGACGAGAATGGAGATAAGATTGGTTATCTCGATGTTGGTCAGAGGCTATCGTGGACCTGTGGGTTTTGTAATCATAGTAAAGGTGCATTCTCCCTTGACGACTTCTTAGAATTGCTCACGCTCATACGAAACTCCTCTGCATCCACTAGAACCTCGCATATCCCACCACCCCGACCCCCATCAAAGGGTAGACTTTGCAAGACTCCCATCGCTCAAAGAGTATCCTCATTCAGGTCGGTAGACAAAAGCCGCAAGGTTCTCCTTGGGGAGCCAGCCACCCTACCTCAAGTTCTTGACTTGGCTGCCGCTCAAGAATATACGTGCCAAGCTACCAACATACGATCGCGGTTCACAAACAGTAAGCAGTTGACTGCTCTGTCGATTGAGCGTCTACACAACACGAGGATGGACGAGGTTGGCATGATTACGGGGCATTATGCTCATTGGTACGCTAATATCGAATTGAATATCTATGGAGTTAACATAGGTCGAGGTGAGAAGAGGCGAGCCGGGAGGGATGAGTGGATTGCGCGTATTCGCGGTTTGACAGATGACGAGATTCGGAGGTGGCGCGAAGGGGGTGTAGAGTCTTCCGTCTTGGTGGATGCGGTAACTGCTGCTCTTGCAGATGCTTAAATGCATAAAATTAATGAAGTAAGTTTTGTTATGACAGGTTTGTAAGCTTTGTCATGAAAGTTTATGATTTCAGTTTTAAGAATCTGTTTTTTGTATGTTTTTCCTGTTGATGGTGGTAATCTAGGTGTTTTTCGGTTCTTCTGATTCACTCATTTTTGTAATTTTGAATGCAAAACAGGACTCGCGAGGAATGTAGATTTTCCGTATATCACTTATCTCCTCTCGAAATACCTTTGGTTCGAAGAGAGAGTGATTATCACGTCCACGAGGGTCCGGCTCCGAAAAGTTTGTCTTTCGGAAACACTTCATTGGAAATCGAAATCGCTTCCCGAGGATTCGAAGTTTTTTTATTTTTTATAACCTCGATTTTTATTTTAGGATAGCACAAGATGAGATAGGCTCTTTGAAATGCATCAGATTTGGTAATAATTGCCATAGGAAGCCTTTTTTTCTGGAAGTTCAATCAAGCAATTTTGACAGTGAATTTACACTTAAAATTTCGGTTACTCAATTTACCTTTTTGCAGATATTTCAGAAAATTAACTGTATGATTTGTCCAATCGCATTTTTAAGATCAAAAATTTCTTATAGACAAAAACTATTATGTAGTGTTTGTTCCTGTACCATTCAAAAGTTCTCCATATTGCATGGGTAATAAAGTGAACTTGGAAAAACTACCAAGAAATTCAGATACATGATATCAATTCTGAAAGAAGAGTACATGATATCAATTCTGAAAGAAGAGTACATGATATCAATTCTGAAAGAAGAGTACATGATATCAATTCTGAAAGAAGAGTACAATGCTGTAATGATATGATGGTTTGAAAGATTGCAACGTTTATGGAGTCGAATAAGTCATGCTAGTTACGTGTCGTTCTGCAAAAATAGTAATATACATATGATGGTATATTAATGTGGACAATGCTTAACCTCGACAATTTACGACTCGTTGTTTTATGTAATTTAAACAAGAGGACATACAAAGTACTCGTCCTACATTAAGATTTCCTTATATTACGGAGAGCGAGTATTTTCAGTTCATGGCTCTCAATATGGCAGCAAGAAGCTAGACTTTGCCTGCAATTGAACTGTCATCGGTCCTGATAGAGAGGCAGTTTTTTTCTACATGCATACTTTTGGACGTTTTCTGTTGCGTGACTCTTACTGTTTATTTAATGCAGGTGTGCAATGGTTATTTTCAGGCAATTTGTATCTGAGGTTGGAACTTTTGGGCATTCACATTCTATTGAAAATTGTGTTTCTTTTGAATTCTACACCCAATATGCGAAAGTACATTCAAAAGACAGTCAGAATTTTACATACAAATGTATTGTGGCTGTGTTAATTATGTTTTGCAAGTAAGCCCCTACTGACACTCTACTGACCCCAAAACATAACACGAGAAGAAATGTCACAGATATAAAATCATGTATTTTTGTATCACATATCAGAATCGGGAGATAGTGGTCACACTGCAGACTATTTATTCAAAAATTCGTTCAGATATGCCTCGCAGACGGTCTTGTGCAAAAATAAACACCACAATACAGAATAGCTATAGCCTCAAATGTATGAAATGTGACTCTACAACAGAGGAGACACCGGAAAACCATAGCTCAAATATGCAAAAACAATTGGAAATGCTATATTTGGTTTCCCCATACAATACACAGGCTATATTCGAGAGAACCATATAATATTAGTTTAGTACGGGGAAACCACATAAAGCGTTTCCAATTGTTTTCTCACATTTGAACTAAAAGGAAAGCAAAAAAGCAGATCTACCACAGCCAATTTGATATACAAACACCTTTTTTAACTAGACACAACAATTTCAAAGTTGAAAGAAAACAAAACAAACAAATAAACAAAATGACAAAAGGACAGTGTTTTATGACGGCAAAAACGATGTGAAAAAAAATCCATCCTCGTAATTGTACATTGATGAGAGTTGACTCTGACATTCATTTCTTCCTAAACCCTAACTTCCAGGCAAGAAGCCGAGACTCTTTTCTTTTGAAAATGTAGAAAAACCTTTTAGCCTTTACGCTATTTGTAATAAAGGTCAAGAAAATATGCTGTGATGATAGTCATCTGGAGTGGTATCATATCACACACAAAAAAAAAAAAAAAACTCCATATCCACATCCTCTCCGCATTTGGTTTTTTGTTTACAGCGAGCAAAACTAAAACTGTCTTCCTACACGATCAAATGATTGCCCAAAAAGAAAAAAAAGAAAAAAAAGCAAAATCTTACATCGGTCCATTGAGACCAATTCACATTATGGTCGAAAAACCGATTCACAATTCGCCCGAAAAAAATACGAGACACATTCTGCCCGAAAAAAACAAGAGACTAGCTTACAACCGCCCTAGTTGTGACATGCTCCTCTGAAAGACCCTCGTCTTCAAAACACTTTCGTGAACGGTATTTTCTCCCTTGTCGACCACTTCCTTTCCTCAAACCGAGGCCTTCACTGTT
The DNA here is from genome assembly GCA_037447655.1 of Zygnema cylindricum. NCBI lineage: Eukaryota > Viridiplantae > Streptophyta > Zygnematophyceae > Zygnematales > Zygnemataceae > Zygnema > Zygnema cylindricum. The sequence goes on along the minus strand of JBBHKE010000806.1, from coordinate 222,428 downwards.
CCCCATAACTTCTTCTTCTGACCGACTACCTCCCACGATTCTGAGTGTATTATTGGTCTTCGCTTCCTCTACTACACCAGAAGAACATTCATTAAGTCCCGTTGTTTTTAAAACCCCTTTACTATTATTAGAGTGGATACCCGCGACATCGGACAATCCTTCGAGACTTGAACCATCGTCCTGACCTTCATTAAAATCGATCATCTCGTCCAAAAAACTGCTCGATGGAGTTTTCGGTGATCCCAAATGTGTATTAGCCATAAGAGCTCTGAGATCTGCCGATCCCCCAAGGGTCACTCGTGAGCCTCTCCCTCTCACCCTTCTCCCACCTCTTGGACCTCCTCCAATACTGTCGACTCTATTTTCTCCTCGAGGCACAAAACTGATCTGATGCTCGGACCGCTCTTCGTCTGCTGTCACGTCACTATCAACCTTTTTTACGTCGACCCCTAAACCTCCCACATCTTTTCCTCTACTGCAATTTGCTCCCACATTTGATTCCTCACTCTTGTTCTTGACTCCTTCCTCCTGTTTCGCCAGCGGTCCACTATTATGAGTCCCCAAAAGCGATTTCTCTCCACTTTTTTGTGTAGCACGAAACGCAATCTCGTTGACCTTATCACTATCTTCTTCGTCCCAGTCTAGGGAATAGTAGGTGTATTTATGAGGATTTTGCACATGATCGGGTACGTGCTTCTTTCTGCTTTCATTCTCGATCAAATTCTTGTCCTCTTCCAAAATTGTGCCGAAAGATTTACCGTTACTCTCCCCATCCTGACTTTCTCGAATAGCTTTTCGTTGCAATGTTCGTAAATCAATAAACTTCATATTATTTAAGTCTAAACCCATGATAGCTTCATTTTTTTCTGTCCTGCAAGTTGTGCCCCCCTCCTCCACTTCCTCCTCCTCACTTGATATCCCCAATTCCCTCAAAAAATCTTGTGGCTTTTCTTGCGTTTCTTCTTCCCCAGGGCCTTCTCCTTCTGGAATTGCAAAACGCACACTCCTCCTTCTCTCACTCTCACCAATAATCCCTTCCCTGTCAGTTAAACTGTGTATTGTTTTTCCTCTCTTAAGTATTCCACAACGCTCCTCCCTCATCTCCTGTTTGTTCCCCGCCAATAATGGCAAATTATCGATACCATTATCCAAACAAGCTAATTCTCTACCTTCTCCTGCCTCCTCCTCCTTCACATCTTCTGTCGAAGGACTGCAATACTCTCCACCACTTGACTTACTTTTTTGTCCTCTTACCTCCCTCCCTGGCTCAATTCTATGGCCGCTTACCTCCTCCCGTGAGGCAACCCCAAGCTTCTCTTCGTCAGCCCTACGACAAGTGGATTCGACACCTTCCCTCTCACTAGATTTGTCAGTTTCTGATACAAAACCCAGACCTGACACAAAATCCTTCTCCGAAACCTGACAGCCCTCACACACAGTTCCATTCTCCGTTGAACCTCGGTTGTGACTCTCTCCTCCCTCACCTGAAAAGGCACTTTTCCCCCCTTCACCTTGAATAGGGTTTTTTTGCTTATCAATCTCACAATTCACCGCTAATTTTGATTGTGTGGTTTCTTTTCTGGTTTCAAACGCATCCACTTTTCGATTTGATAAAGCTGAGCTCCTCGCCGTTACCACCAATCCTTTGTCATCAAGCTTAGAAATTCCCGGGAGAGAAGTTCCTGTAACAAATGAAGCTTCCTCAGCATCTTCCAATAATCTTTTAGCAGCTTCTGCGTGATTGGCCCGTGAGTCTCTTCTTCGATCCTTCAGCTCCAGGAGGCTTCCAGGAAGGTGTTCACCTGCTTCCCATAAACCAGACGAATCCTTTTTCCTGCAATTTGGTGAAGCTGTCCAGTTACCACCGGCCATTCTAATAATATCCTTTTTATTATTGGTCCTTCCTTGACTGCTTGTAATTATTCCTTCCGCAAATCGATCGAATTCATCCTCCTCCTCTTCACCGTCTAAAGAGGCATCAAGCCCTACCATTTCGGCAATTGCATGGGCTTCCTCATCGTCTCCTTCGACTGACATTCTCCTGTCACGTCTCGTCCTTCCCGTAAAAAGCTCGTCGTCTTCTTCGTCCACTCCCTCTCTCTCACCTTCCTCCTTGCTGTCTTCTTCTTCACTATCTTCCTCACTATCTGCAGCAGATTCCAATGGATTGCCGAAGACTTCTTCATTATTACCGAACATGGACATTCGCATACGCTTGACCATTCCTCGGGAGCCATGGTTAAAAATACCATCATCTTGCTTGTCGTTTTCAAACCAACCAGCGTCCCTCGCACTCCTTTTTCTTACCACTTTTTCAGCCACAATCCATCCTCCACAGATTTGTTCTCCCGAGTGGAAACTAACTTTTTCTGAGGGAACTGATGTTGCCAAAGAACCAAAAACACGGGCAGCTCTATTGAAAAAAGATGAATCATCCGACAAAACGACAGATTTCTTACTCATGTTTTGTTTTCTTGCAATCATGTATCCGACTAACGGAGACTCGGCAGCTGTCGGAGAATCGTTTGCATCTTTTCTTTGACTGCCAGTCACCAGTTCTCGATTCCTGTGATACAAAACTGTCCGTTTATTAAACTGTCCGTTAATTCTAGAGCTTACTGAGCCACTTCTCTTCACTTCACAAGGAACAGTTTTAAAAGAGGGATAAACTTGGCCATCGTCTTCTTCGCCTTCTTGCCTGTCTCCATGGATTTGTTTGCGTCCATGGATTTCTTTTATTGCGGCTGCATTATCATCGTCTATGTTATGTGTAATATTACAAACAGAGTCTCCGTTCTCCCTAGTCATTACTCCCATCAGATTAATCTCTACTGCAAAGTAAAAACTCAAAAGATTAAAGTTCCAGCAAGCTGTAAGACAGTCTGTCAAATGCTTTTTTTTAGGAGAGAAAAAGTCGAATCAACCAAACCCTGGAGGCCTAGAATCAGCAACCTAGTTGGTTACGCGGAAACGACAAAGAGCTGCCATATGTGAACAGTCTAATATTTAAGATAGAGGTATTGTTCACACTTGGAACATAAAATCTGGTGTATGTTCTTTCCAGTAGGCCGGCATAATTTTGTGTCCAAAAGCCGTACAGTATGCTGGTCATCGTACGCGGAAGTGGAGTTTTCTGGGACCGGATGACTCTTGAATAGTAGATTTTTGGATAGTGTGAACGGGGTGACCAGTCCGATAAACGACAATTTTCGGCACTTGTGCAGCCCCTGGAAGGCTAGACCGCCCTCAGGGAGCCGACAAAAGTACAATACGTACAAATGACCAAGCGAAAGCGATCAAGGGAGTATAAATTTGTGGGTTGACAGTGTTGAACTCGCTTGAAGATTTCGCGGAAGAGATTTTCTAATTTAAAATCTGGGCGGCTAGGGGCGGCTAACGATAATTGTGAATAATGACATTTCGGAGTGTTTTTCAAAGTTTTTCAACCTTTCTGCTTATGTCAATTGTCACGAAGTCATGAATACGGTACGCCACGACATTCATTTATGAACGTAAAAATTAAAACCGTAAAATTTTGTCTCGGGTACACAATTCAATTATAAATCTAAAATTCGACTGTTTCGAGGGCTGTACGGGACATTGTCCATAATATTAGCAGTGTTTGGTTTGAACTGTTATCCCCAACGGCCCAAACGTATAAAACGTTGACTGCCAGTTTTGACGTTTTAACGAACGATTTAAACAATTTAAGAAGGCTAAGCTATTTTTTTTCCTTTCAAGTCGTAGGAAAGGTACTCCACTTTCATCCTATTATTTGGGAAGATAAGTGTACTTTTCCCTTCTTTTTTGTTGTTACTATTATTTACCTCGCAAAATTTATCCAAAATTTGACGTTTCAATTTACCCTTTTAAGCCAAGGAATACATCCTTTGGATATGTTAACCGTTATGAGTTGTATCGAATATTCTTTTGATTTTTTCCAATATGATCTATACGTATTTGGCAAAACGAAATGGATTTTACATTTATAAAAATATAATCCATCCTTTGTATTCCATACTTGTACGTTTTTCTTGTAGTTTCTAAGTACACGTACTTATTTGCTTCATCGTACTTTCCGTGCGAGTTTATGCAAGTTAGACTCTTACAACGTTTAAAATCCAACAATTGCGACAACGTCTTGACTGTTGTAGAGATGGGGTGTGAATTTTCAATGTTCAAATGGTAAAGGTGTTGTATGTCAACACGACACACTTAATGACTTTATTTCAAGTGGGTTTATTTCATACATGCATATTCGGTGTTGATTAAAATGGATGCTACCACCACTATATGTAATGAAGTTATATTTATTAACTCTTCAAAACTTGTAATTGCATGCAATTTAATTATTGTCAACAATTTTCGTTGACTTCAAAAGGTAAAAAACACACAAATTTGTGAACAAATGGTAAGTATTGTTCAACAAGACACATGTTGGTACTATACATTATACTTTACCTACAATAAGTTAAATACTTCCTAACATATAAGATAACATTACATTTTAATACACATATTTGGTGAGGTTAAACGTTGTATATACATATGTATGCGTACACAATGTATTATACGTTATGTTTGTCATTACGTATAATTTACAAAAAAAAAAAGTCGTTAGTGTACACAATTGATGAGTTGTATTTTAATAATCACAACTTACGATTTGTTAAGCTTAATGTCTAAATAAACTTTTACCAACATTAGTGTGGACCTAACTGGGTGACCTGTAAGATGTTTATTTTGTTTAAATGTAACGTTAGTATTTATGTCGAAGTAGTATTAACTAGACGTATAACCTTTATTTTACACTTATATACATGTTAACCATATGTGAATTACTTGAGTTAACATCGTTATCAACAATGGTCAATTGGTGGCAATTTAAATATATACATAACTTGGTAAGACAGTGGGAAACAAAACTCTTGAGCTTGTTTTTTCTATGATATTACATATATATATATATATATATATATATATATATATATATATATATATATATATATATATATATATATATATATATATATATTTATTTTTTTTTTTATTACTTAGAGTTAACATCGGTATCAACAATGGTCAATTGGTGGCAACTTAAATATATCCATAAATTAGTAAGTCAGTGGGAAACATAATTATTGAGCTTGTTTTTTCTATGATATTACAAATTTACATATTGTCAATACCATCAACTTGATTAAACACAAACTATATCCATGGATTATTTTCATATTTATTGAAAAAATGCTTAGAAAATTAGTAAACACAAAATAATATATATATGGGAACCTCTACTACATAATCACTTGAAAAAATATGAAAAATGCCATTACAAATAACTTTATTTGTAACACAAATTTATACCCTTGTAAATCTCATTGCTATATCATTAGTAAGCGATTGTTAGACGTCATACACGATAGGTAGTAAACGCATGATTAAAACCATAAAACAAGGTATCTACTATTTTGTAACATTTTTTAACATTAAGAGATGACGATAAAGAAGAAAAATCAAGCCCACTACACTTTGATATTTAACATGAAATCAATGTAGAAAGTGTCTATATCATATACATAGAGAAATAGCCTAAAATAGAACTAAGACCTCGGTTGTCTATAAAGAGTAAATTTTTATACGATTATATCAACCATTTAAAGAACAATTTACACATAGACGAGTTACACTGTCAGTACACGACTTTTTTTGTTTTTATCAATTTATTTGCCAATTGTTTAAAGCACGATACAGTACACTTCGACGACTGGTATCGGCGATATCCCGTCACATCATAACCAAAGCATACACCTACGAAGTACGGACGGTAAACAATACCATACATGTTCTTAAGCCAGCACAAGAACATATATAACCGAGCACAATCGCATAAACGCACTCTTAACGACCAGGATTTTATAGCCGCGTAAACGACGACGAACGTTCTATAATTAACCCCGCAAACAGTTCATTACTACAAGCAAATACGAAAAAGACAAAAACGCCCTACAAAAACGAAATTGCGATTCACATTTAGTACGGATAACAAGAATTACAAACACCCGCACATTTTTTAATAGCTATTATTTGAACCATTGCACGGATAAGATGATTGCAATAGTTAATGCCCAATCAAAACATTGAAAACATTTCATATTTTGCAGATTGAAATCAATTTGTGAACTATAATGACTTTCTTGTCATGTTCTGAATTCGCATTTTCGATACTGTACTACGGTGTCGGAGTACGACGTCTTCTGTTAAAAAATATGATTGTATTCAATGCGTGAAAAGGAAGTGACGCTCACGCGTCTAAAATGACGTCATGCTCGTAATTGCAGAAATATCTCACATGGAGACCACCCTGACATCCCAATCATTTACGAAGTCGTGCTACTTCGGTGCTGCATATAGTATGGACCGTATGCTTGAAACGGGAGCCTGCCAATCCTCGAAGCCTACGCCATATCTGAAGTTAATAATAGCTGTTTGGTTTCCTAAACAGAGACCCGTTAGCCGGTTTGGCTGGTCCTGGTGCCGTACGTCATTCACCGTACAGTCTTACACACTCGATCGCGACGGGATCTCTGGAATCCCATTCGGCAGCAGATGTAGCGCTGCTCTTCCTGCCTAAAAGACAAAGGTACAGAAATGCCACCGACAATCTGACGATAAAGTACAGTCTTCACAAAATGCGGATCTATGCGCTCGCCTTGTTGGCGGCCGCAATCTATTTGGCGACAGAATCCGGGCAGGGAGGAATTTGAACGGTTTCATTTAACGATGCTGCGCTGTTTTCCAGTCTCCCACGAGTCCACTATAGTACAGTCGTGTAGTTGACCCCAAAAGTGCCGAAGACTTTGACATGAGAACGGCTAGAAGCTTGCAAAAACAAGGGCATGCAATACATGCTTGTCGGCTGACTAACCGTACACTTCTGACCGACAAGGTACGGTTTTCAAGAGAGCTGGCCTCTGCTACCGCACGCGTATTGAGGGACCTACAGCGCCGCCTACCACATGGGAACACGATGTCGAAAGTCGTGAGACGTGACGGACTGCTCGTTTATTACCATTTGTAAAAGATACGAGCCGGATTATTGTAGCGCCATCTCGTATTTAAATTTGAAAGACGTAGAAACGCCTAGCAGTACTGCACAGAACCATACTGTACTGTATAGTACACCGTGAATCGTTATTTGCCTTATGTACGCTATATCGGCACCCCAAAATTTTGACATTGATACCTTAAATATAATAAACTACACTATTTAAGGACGTGGACCATAATCTGGCACGTCTCCTGGCACTAAATTATAATGAATGACGATATTTTTTTCTTTACACTAATAATTTCTATACGCTAATAACGATTCAAGGTGTACTCTACTGCAGAGGTCGCAAAATTCAAAATTTGACATAACCGAAACCGACCGTTTTTTTTTTCAAAATTTGTGTAACCCACGCCCGACCAGGTTATGTCACGCTCCAAAATCGTTAACCGTTAACCGACCGGCTTTACGAAAATAAAATTTGACCGAAACTCGATTTCTTGCGACTAACCGTGCCCGCCCGTAACCGGAAAAATACAAAATTAATTAATGTACGACGTATGAATAAGCCAATAATTACGATTTGTCGCGTTCCCTAAGATTTGCGAAATGAATAGAGTTAATACCGTGTCAGATTTGCGACGCTAATCATGATGTCACATACTTCCACGATACCAAAGAGTACAAAGTACAATAATGTTAGATTATATGGACAATACAAAATTTTCATTTTTTTTTGTTTTTTGGTTAACCGACCGTAACCGACCATTTTTTTTTCTGGTGAATCAACCGACCGCAACCGCCCGCCCCCAATATTTGGCAACCGAATCCGTTCCGGATCCGGCGCGGGCGGTCGGTTAATGATCGGTCACGGTTTCGGTTGACCGTTTGCGACCTCTACTCTACTGTATTAATATTCAACGTTTCTTTTGTTGGCTTTACGATACGATACCGATGCACCTTGTTTGGCTATCAGCACACTGTGCAATGTTACCGTACTGCACATGTTTCGTATCGAGCCACTCAATCCCTGTAAAGTTTGCGATACAAAATCACAACATCTCAAGTGATAAAATTGACAGCTGAAGAACCTACGATTTTACGATATAATATTAGTAAATCGAAACGCTGCTACCTCGATACCCTAGCCACAGTAAGGAAGATTGGAAGTTATGGACTGGAGCTCGATCTGCCTCTCGTGTGCTACAACACTATATAGTATAGTACAGTACAGTACAGTACAGTACAGTACAGTACAGTACAGTACAGTACAGTACAGTACAGTACAGTACACCGCCAATCGCTACAGTATTGGAGTAATGTATACTAATTCTGTCCCGCTTTTTTTATTTCAAATTCTCAAATATCATAACTTATTCTGTTTTTTTCTTTACGCCATTTGGGGTTTTTTTCCATGTACCGTACAAAACGAAAGTACGTTGAATTTTAAATAGTGTAGTGTACGGTCAGTGTCAGACCGTACACAATCGTACCTTTTTAAGTGAAAAGTATAATTAATGAGTTTTAGTAGCCGCGGACGGATGAGAATATGCGCTCTTAAAAGGGGATGAAATCGGGCTGTCAAATATCACGTTCGCACATATTCGTCCAACAACCACGTTTCGACTGTGTGAACGTACGATTTGTGTACGATTTGTCAGATTCTGTATAAGTATCTATATTAGTGTAAGCATGTTTGCGACCGACATATATATTTTTTCAAAGACCCAAATTAGCATTAGTAAACAATTAGAATGTATGTTTTTTTTGAAAATTTTCAAATTACTAATTAGCGTAAATCACTGTAATTATTCCTATACGCTCTGTACGCTAATAGCGATTGGCGGTGTACTGTAGAGTGCCACAGTATTCATTTCGAGTTTTTGAGCTCTAATAATCGAGGTGCTACATATCGAATGCTCCACGATACACTGGTCCGATATGCGGCATGGTACTAGAAATATTTCCGAGACATGGTACAGTACCGTACTGTTATGTACTGTACAGTACTGTACCATATCGAGGAACTTTCTTCCTTTGGAAACTTCGATTTCCAGTTCGAGCCTCTCCTTTCAGGGTTCAGGCTATCTCCAGCGGAACCCTCTCTGGAAACCAAGTGCTTTTCTCTTTTTCTTAATTCAGATTACATTTCACGGGTTCTCACATTGCCCTCGTATAAATATATCATCTATACATACATTTTTTTTGTTTTTTTGTTTTTAAAGTCGCATAAATAGTCATCAGGCTTCACAGAGGTTAAGGACTTTGAGAACCATGGGGACCGATGCCTGGCGCTTGCCATCTTTCTCTTTGCAAAATATGCTAAAGGAAGGGCACAAGCATCTGTCCGGGCTTGAAGAAGCTGTTTTGAAGAATATCGATGCATGTAAACAGTTGTCACAGATAACAAGGACGTCTCTTGGACCTAATGGTGAGATTTATTTTTTGATTCGGTGAAGCACACATGCTAAAAGTACGCATAGTAAAACGTCATGCCCGCGGCTATCATGAGAAACCTGATCTGTTTTGTCTCTAAGCCTGGGAACAGAATTACAAATGGTGTTAAGGACAAAATTTTGCATGGGCGTAATACATGTTGGACATATGCTGAACAATATATAACATTCATTCCAGGTATATAACAACTTATAAATCATTTGCCACATCTTTCACTTGCCACATTTAGCATTTTCTTTTTTTTGCATTCGGCTGGTTCAGGAATTGATGACAAGGTTCAAAGTTTAGCTCAGGGCTGGTTATGCAGGTTACTTACGGTATCTGCTTGTTTTCGTAACATTTAAGTTCAAAGACAAAGACTTCAGTAACCCAGGATGAATCAGATCATCCATCGATTTTTTTTTTTTCTCAATGACAAAGACTACATACTGTTTGGATAATCTCAGGCACGAGTAAGATGGTCAACAATCAATTTTTAGAAACTGATCCACTTGTTTTTTTTTTTTGAATTGCTTTTAATGACAAAGAATTCATGTTGTTTCCTCAACTCAGGCATGAATAAGATGATCATCAATCATCTTGAGAAGCTATTTGTCACTAGTGACACGGCAACTATTGTTAGTGAACTGGAAGTACAGCATCCAGCTGCAAAGCTGCTGGTATTGGCTGCAAAAGCACAGCAGGAGGAGATTGGAGATGGAGCCAATCTTGTAATCAGTTTGGCCGGAGAGCTCTTGCAGGGGGCGGAGGAGCTCATCAAGAGCGGACTTCATCCTAGTGAAATTATTGTTGGATATACCAAAGCCGCCAACAAGGTATGACAAGAATTTGTGAGGAATTTTTCTTTAAGGAATTAAATGTACTTTTTGTGTGATAAAATTAGAAAGGGAAAACTACAAACATGGTTAACTGTTGTACTGCATGAATTAACCTCCTGTTTTCTTTTTACCACTGAAAGTTAGTCACTTTTTTGGAAAATAACTTGCTCGTGAATAGAAATGAATTACCTGGTTACATATGAAGCTGGATTTTTTCTCTCATTCCGTACTTGAAGAAATTGAGGAGTTTTCGATCTCATTATTGAATGAACAGGTCCCTTATTATTGTCAAATTGCATTTCCATTGTTCCCAAGGTTTATAAATTTCCTTATGCTTGGATGGGACGTGTTTTATCAAGCAATATTTTTTAGATCACATAGGTCAAGTGGTTGTCATCCTTTTATACAAAAGATTTGAAAAGTTGTGTGTAGTTGAATGTATACATTCTTTATTGACATTGCGATTGTGATGCATAACCCGGCAAAGAACAAGTTACACCACACATCTGTTGTGTCACTGCATTTTACAATGGTAAAAATGGTACACCCATTATTTTAACGTCTAAAATTCGTGACTGATTTGTTACTCATTGCCACTCAGCTGTGGAGTGCTGTCAAGAAAAAGGACACCATTTTTTTCTCAGACTCTTCAGAAATTTCATTCTATTAATGCACTGTTAGTTTTCTGGTTGTCACATACATGCCTTTAAAGTATATCTTTGTCCATGAACTCTGAATCGCAATTGGCCAAATTTGAAGGACAGCTCATTAATTTCATTTTTTCAAAGAAATTATAGGTACTATTTTTCTCTTTTCATCTGGCAAAGTCTATTTCAGGAAAGCTTTCAAGGCATGGAAGGGGAGCACAGAGCTCTTATTCTTAATGTCGATATAGTTTAATATATCTAGATATAATTTAATTCTGCTGCTAGGTGATTCTTGCATTGTTATGAGAGAGTTTTTAATTGTCCAAGCTCTAAACTCTTGTTTTCGTAAGTTTTGCAATTATATATTTTTTGAATCTTTGGACATTCGATTTTGTAACAGTACACTTTTAGGTGACTTGTTGGAGGACACTCACGCCTGGTCATTTTTTTGCCCAGTCTTAAGGAATTTTGGTTAATCTTATTGATCAGTTGTCAAAATTGTTACTGTTTGGCCTTTGCTTTTATGTGTTTTTTTTATGGTGTTTGTGGTAAATTATTTATACCAGTTTAGTCTAGGGAGAGGTGGAGTAAACAGTGTTGTTAACACTTTTATGATTTTCGCCCAAAAAAAGCCGCGACCGAATCAATGTCATTAACACTAATAGCGGTGGACAGTGTAGTCTTTGGAGTATCGAAAGAGTTTTGTTGTCATGTGGCTGATTCTAAGAATTCATGTTTTATGTCCAGTCCTTGTTGTTTCCTTGTTGTTTCGTGTATTACAGGCATTGACAATTCCGATGAACAAATTTATAGGGTTTTTTTTTTTTTTTGGGGGGGGGGTCAATTATCTGAGGATCACCATGGTTACCAGGAAATGAATTAATTTTCTCTCTATTCACCGCTACTTCCTTGGTATATGGAAATTTCTGGTCCATCACGTGCCTGATTGACAGACCTGTAAACAAGTTTTCGAGGCTTTTCAAGCTGAATACAGAATGTAAAATGCATATTGTTATTGCTTGGCATGTACTGCGAACCGGACAGGTTCTCTCTTTTCTGGAGGAATTGGTGGAAGTGGGAACCGGGAAAATGGACGTTCGGAACAAGCTAGAGGTGGTGAGAAGGATGTCGTCCACTGTCGCCAGCAAACAATACGGCCTTGAATCCATTCTGTGCCCACTTATTGCTGATGTAAGCCCATTCTCTCGAGTTCCTGTGCCTTCTTTTACCCTGTCCATTTTAGTTCTGTCGTGTTAGCAAGGATTCCAGACCCTTTCAGTGTCAATACCCACTCGTTTCGTTTTTTTTTAAAGGTTTTCGCATAGGCCATTTGTTGAAGCTTATAGGTTTATTATACATCCGTTGTTACTGGTGTTACTTGCCAGCACATATAATTACCCTGTTATGGAAGGTGAACTTTTGTTGGAGAGTAGGCGAATTGCATGGTTATAAACATCCTCACACTAGTTGTTAAATTTCTTAGTTTCAGGTTTTTTTTTTCGCAATCTTGCTGTTTTGGAGAAAAATATTTAGGGGTTTTTTTGATGCAGTTTTGTAGTATGTGTTGCAACAGCAAAATGGTTGTTGCCTTATGTTTTATTATCTCTTCATGTTAAATGACATTTAAATCTATTTTTACTCCCTTGTTATGTATTATCATGCAGGCTTGCATACAGGTCTGCCCAAAAAATCCTGCCAATTTTAATGTCGACAATGTACGAACTGTCAAGATATTAGGAGCTGGCATTCATGACTGTTCTGTTGTCCGTGGATTAGTCCTAAAAATTGATACTATGGGAACAATAAAGAAGGCGTTGAAAGCAAAGGTACGTAAAGCCATAATCAGCTCAAAGTTGGACTATTTTTTTTTTCGATGATTGGTACTTCGGTACCTACAGAGTCCCCCCTCATTCGATCTACATGTCAGATTTTCTCTGTACACTTTTAAATGGATCAAAGTTTTTACAGTTACATGTGTCCAATATGAGTGTCTCCTTTGATTCAAACTGTATGAAGGCATAGTAGGTGTAGTCCATGTTGACTACTAATTTCATAATTAAAATGTGACTGAATAATTAAAGTCCTCTTTCATTTTTCTGGTCATCTGTATTCTGCTTCAGTCAATGTTTTTCCTCTGTAATTCATAACATCATTAGAATCATGTCCAGAGGATCTGTTCAGAATTCAGGCTCAGATTTTGTTTTTCTATGATGTTTAAGTGCTGACTCACTCTTTTTCCATTCTCCCTAAGCTAGTGGATTTCGTTTTTTATAATGACAGTTGTAATGAACCTTTGGCTAGTCTTTTTTAAAAGTCTTGGGGGCTGCGGTATCCAAAAACAACACTCATCTTTTTAGGCTGACTTTCTGTTGAAGCTAACTTATTTTGTTTTTGTTTTATTTGTTTTTTGAGAGTAATTATAGCTTATCCTAAATGCTTTTTATTTGGGGGCTGTTTTATACAGATAGCCGTGTTCGGAGGAGGGGTAGATACTGCTGCTACAGAAACAAAGGGAACGGTTCTTATCGAGAATGCAGCTCAGGTAAGTTTTAGAATCAATATTTTTAAGTCATTTTTACTCAATTTGGTTGACAAAAGCAGTTCTTGTTGGAGACGTCCTTTTCCCAAATGCCAAGTGCCTTTTCCGTCTTCAAATGAGTTTGCCTTCTATGGTGTTGTTTTTATTCTGTTGGTAGTTTGCTGATTGGAACATATCAATAAAAACCAAGAGCATTGGCGTTCGATTTTATCATTGTGGTTAAAGGTTTTTTTAATCATCCACAGCAGGAATTTGTTACAAAAGTAGATTTATGCATTAACACATGGAAATCAGCACTGTAGCCTAATCGTCTGCTTGTTAGTAAACGGTTACGAGTTGTTGTTCAATCAGAACTGAATAAATAACGAAACCATGAAGAACCTATAAGTTTCTAGAAAACGAAGGCTGGAGGCCCAGTTTGTCTCCGAGGGTTTATTGCAAATCCTGTACAGCTTGCATACTTGTGAAGGACATGTAAGATGTATTTCATACACAGAAGCTGTTGAACGATCTTATACGAGAAATAGTGACTTTGATCATCTACATTTGAGGCCAAAGGATTGCTGTTCAAAGCTCGGTTACGTATATTCTCCAGTATTCATTAAGATTTAGCTAATCTTGTGTTCATTTTCCACTTTTTTTTCTTAATGTTTAACTTGGTGTGTTGTGTCTGTTGGTTAATTTACCAACACTTCTAAAGGTTAATATTTGGGTGATATTGTGAATTTTCTTACTTGTGCCTTCTTTATCTTGTTCAAGGTGTGCTTCACAATATTCTGGAATTAGCCAATTCTGTGATATTGTGTATAGTAGTAGGTGTGCATACACAAAGCAATTGAAAGAGTAGTGCTCTTATACTTTCGTTGGAGAATGTACTCACTTGTGAGCAACCTTATTAAGTAATTTTTCCAATTAGACTTGCTGGCTGTCAACTTACTACCTCATTAACCTTTTACTTTAAGTTACTAATATTTCTAACAAGTTGTCAAGTTATTAGCCATCTTACGTATCGAGTACCACGAAATACTCCTTGTTGTACTTCATTAAGCAAGTAGTATTTCAAGTTAGCCTAGCGAAATATTCATTGACAACTTTTTGTAGTCTCTTCTTTGCTTACTATGAATCAAGTTAAAGTATATTACTGATATGCAAACAAAGGTTGCCAGCATTCAGTGTTAAAAAAAAATGGTAGTTTCTGAATCAAAGGAAGGATACCTAACAAGCACAGATGTTCATCCATGCCTTTTTGTGCAAAAATGTTGAAGATTCAGAATTTCATCACCTTTCGCTAGAGTCAACGGCAATGGAAAATTATTTCTGATTTGCCATATATGTATTGTTTGTTTTGGTTGTTTTAACAGCTTGAGGGATATGCTCGGACAGAGGAGAATCGAGTGGAGGAGCTCATCAAAGCTGTCGCAGATTCCGGTGCGACTGTTGTTGTCAGTGGACAAAATGTTGGAGAAATGGCTCTTCATTTTTGCGAGCGATACAAGTAATTAAGCTCTCTTGTACATAAACCCTTTTGTTGACAAAACCAAGTCGGAGATAAGTTTTAATGTGAAATGTGGATATGGATATAATTGTAACAGCAAGTACAGATAAAAAATGTGAATGTCATTGTAAATTTAATTGTGCATGATTATGAATGTGGAATGAGTAAACGTCTGAATTTGATAATGAATGTGAACTAACTGTTAACGTGGGTGTGAATCTGATGCTTCATATGATGTGTAACTTTTATTCTGACAGTGTTTGCGAGAAGTATTGCCAAGTACATTGTATGTTTTTGTATGCTTTTTAAAGTGAAAATTAGGCTCCTGATGTTTTTTTTGGCAGTTCTTATACAAATTGGAGCTTGCCTGACAGATTTGATCAAAAGGCATAATATCATCATTATTATTATTATGCCAATCACTGTGTTGTTTTAAGACACTTCTTGGTAATTTAACGCGTATGAAATGGGTTTTAATTATTTTGTTACAGCCTGATGGTCCTAAAAGTATCATCGAAATTTGAATTGCGGAGAGTTTGTCGGACAACTGGAGCAGTTTCTCTGGTAAGCTGTCTTTTGGAATGAAGGTCTAACATTTTTCAACTGATTTATTATGCGTATCTAAAAAAATTCCTAAAAAATAACCCTTAGGAAAAAACCACAATAACATTATTGTTGTTTCTTACAAGTTGTGTCGTTTATTGGAGGCCTTAGACTGATACCCACAATTGGTTTTTCCCCTACTAGTCGATGTATCTCTCAATATATCAGGTATTTTGGATATTATACATGATATCTTCCGAAGACGATTAGGAACATTTCGGGAAAATCCGCCAGTAGCTTTTGCCGCTGGAATGTGGACGAAAATTTGTCCATGTCAGCAAATGCCTGTGCACCAATAGTACAGTTTTGTCTGTAGTGTATAGATATTTTTACGATTAAGCATATCTTATCTGCCAGAATATTGCAGATAAGCGAATGATGGTCAACTACCTTTAGTACCAGTCGCCATTTGTTTGTCAGTTATTACATATTATCTGGACGCGTCTACTTATCCACGACCCTACTTACTATGTTTGTTCCTGGTTATTTTTTGAGCTTTTCCTTTTTATATAGTGAAAAACAAGAATAAAAACCGCTTAGATCTGGATAAGTATATAATATAACTGTTTGAGGTTAGGGCGTTGTTTATGATTTCAGAGTTTTTCGTAAGGTGATTTGTATTTCTGTTTATTTCTTTTGTAGGTCAAACTTCAACAACCTGCTCCTGATGAGTTGGGATATGCTGATTCTGTGGCAGTCGAGGAGATTGGAGGGACTAAGGTATTTAAAACGGTCACAAGGAAAAAAGGAGAAGTCAGAGAAGGATATATACAAACACATATATATATATATATATATATATATATATATATATATATATATATATATATATATATATTCTAATTGTCTACTTCTAAATCTCGGTGATTTTGTCAAAGACCGTGGTGACCAGATTCTTGTATAAAGCCATCAGTTTGATATTGATTTTTAAGCCCTTTATAGAGTTTTTTTGTGGGTCGTGTGGTTTGTAACTTTTGTCATTGCAGGTTCTTTAGTGTGTTCTATTATGGTTATTACTTCTGGGGTTCCATGTTGATTTTAAAGGTTTACATTTTTTTATATTGTTTTGTGTTGGATCCTGCATCAAGTTTTATTTTGCCTGTTATTTTTGGGTTTTATTGCTGATGCTAAACTGTTACACTAATATGTACGTAGAATTGTCTATTGGGCATTTTTTTCTTCACATTCCAATATCCTGACTTTGGTCAGGTTGAAAACGAATATGTTTAACTTTCGTTTTTGAATGTCATTATGCTTGTTTTTTATATTTTCAGGTAGTGGTTTTGAAAAACGAATCTGGTGGAAATCTTGTTGCTACGATTATAACTCGAGGATCGACCGATTCTATCCTTGATGATGTAGAGAGGGCCATTGATGATGGAGTGAACTCCTACAAGGTAGGCGTTTTTACTGGAAGCGAAGAAAGTTTTGCTTTTTTTATGTATATTTAGTCTGCAGAAACTTCATACAGTCAAACTTTAATCAGAAGGAAACCGTTTCCTTTTACATTGGGAACAAATGGAGAGAAACGTAGAAAAAAAGTATACTTTTTCTTGGTGCAGAAGGGGTTTAACTTGGATAAATTTTATGCTTCAATTTTTTGTTTTCTCATTGAGTTTCCCAATTTGAATAGCGGCAATTTTAACGTTTCTGCTTTAAAAAAGTGGGAAGTTATGAACGTCTTGCAGAAAGGGGCACTACCTTTGAAAACGAAAAAAGTTTAGCTAAGCACGTTTTTTAAACTTGATATGTGAAAAGACTGTGGACTCTCTTTCCGCATTTTCAGACTGGATTTTACATGGGCCTTGAAAACCTCATACATGTAATTTTGATGTAATTTGGTGGGAATACATGTAGTGGGAAAAATGGTGTGCACCAGACCCACATTTACTTTTCATATTAATTATTATTTACATTTACACTTCATATTAATTCTCATCTGGAATAAGGACCGGAGATTCTGAGCCTGAAGTGGGAAGGCTGCTACCCTACCCATTGTAACCAGAGTTGTTGTAGGGAACATTTTTTGAATTGAGTTGTTTTCACAAATATACTGGAATGCATGTCATTGTTTTACATGAATGTGATCCTATGAATGCAATCGTTGTCATTTAACATTTGTCATATGATATATTTCTCTCCTCTTTCTTTTTTTTGGCTGGAATAGGCTATGTGCCGAGACAGTCGGTTAGTAGGAGGAGCGGGAGCCACAGAGATCGAGCTTGCCCAGAGGTTAAAGGACTTCGGTCAAACAGAGACAGGGTAAGAAATCACGTAAAACCTTTCACAGTAAATGCGAATCATCCAGCATGTAAAATTGACATAAATTGAAATTAGTTTCTGTTTTGATATGTTTTCCCATATCAAAGTTTTGTATTCATTTTCCGGATGAGTTCTCTTTTGGTACGTATTCTCTTTTTGATAACGAATGATTTTAATATAACTGATGTTGTATTAAATGGTTGGGGGAGTCCGCAGGTTGGACCAATATGCTGTGGAAAAATTTGCTGAGTGTATGGAAGTTGTGCCTAGAACTTTGGCGGAAAATGCCGGATTGGATGCGACCGAAATTATTTCGTCTTTATATGCAGCACATTCAGCAGGGAATAATCTTGTGGGAGTGGATGTGGATGGTGGAGGCGTTTTCGACGTGACAAGTGGAGGAGTGTGGGACTTGTTTGTTACAAAGTATGAATTTTATTCACTTTTAAGAATCGGAAGAGTCAGATTTTTTTATTATATTCACTTTTAAGAATCGGGGGAAGAGGGTCAGGGCTTTCATGTTGTTGACAATCTATTCCTTGGTAGAGGTTTACAATGAGAATTAGAAAATGGTGTTTTTGAGTGGATTTCAGGTGGATGTGAGGTAGGAAGGTGCTCTCCTCCTGGATTTCCCTTTGGGTAAGGAGGAGGGTATAGAGGGCAGGAAGGAGGGAAAATTGTGTGGTCATGAAGGTGGGTGACATTATAGTGTGTTTATAAGTATAATGTCTAGTGCTCGAGAAAAGGATAAGGATAATTTCTTACTTTTGAAATGGGTTTTAATTTTCCTTCGTTTTGGAAGCAGAAATTAAATCCTCTCAGTTTTTGCTATTTTCATGCTATTGATATTGCTGTTTTTTTTTTTTTTTTTTTTTGGGATGTTTCAGATATTGGGCGATTAAACTTGCGGCTGATGCTGTGGCGACAGTCCTTAGAGTTGACCAGGTAAGACTTTTTTACACCACCCATCGCTATTATAGAGTGGTCGTGAATTATTAATGTTGACTCTTCATTAAGAGTTAACTGCGCTCAATTATGTCTTGCATCATGGATTACTATGGATTATTACGGATTATGTATTATTATGCACTGTTATGGATTATTATGGATTATAGATTATGGATTATTATAAATTATAGATTTAGATTATGGATTATTATAGATTATAGATTATTTATAGTTCATAGATTATGGAGTAGTATGGATCATAAATTTACATGGACGATGGATTATGATTGTCTATGGATTATTATGGATCATTGACTTTTCTTATATCCAATTATGAGTACGGGGCACCTACGGGTCTAGGTGTAATTCTTATACTTTATAGTATTGGGAAGTTTGATGCACACTAATTTGGAAACCTCAACTTAAACGTTCTCGATTTTAGTTATGATTTTTAGCGATGTCTTTTTGTAATGGTTTTCAGTAATGGTTTTTTGTAACAATCTACTTCATGATTTTTGGTGCAATGCACAGGCAGTTTGACTCTCCCTCTCTCTCTTCCTCTCTTTCTTCCTCTCTCCCTCTCCCTCTCTCCCTCTCCCTCTCCCTCCCCCCTCTCCCTCTCCCTCTCCCTTTTTTTGTGTCTTTTTGTACAGATCATTATGGCGAAGGTGGCCGGTGGCCCGAAACCGAGATCAGAGAGGGCGATGGATGAAGGGGACGACTAGTTTCTTTGAGAATACTCCTGTTTTTTCTGTAGTTTTTCATCTCTCTCTCTCTCTCTCCCCCTCTCTCTTTCATCTCTCTCTCCCCAATCTCTCTCTTCTCTCTCTCCTCTTTCTCCTCTTTCTCTCTCCTCTCTTTCTCCTCTTTCTCTCTCCCCTCTCTTCTCCTCCCATTTTCTCTTCTCTCTCTCTCCTATTTCCCATGATGGGGTGGAGCTCAGAACTGGGACGCCTCTCCTTAAAATCAGTACTCGTATTTTAGATTTCTATTGAGAGTTTCTTTTTTTCCCCCTTTCTTTTGACAGTTGTGGAATTGGGGTGTGAGAACAGGAAAAGCTCTCCCTTTTCACCTTCCTCAAGGGCAAAAAAAAAAAATGTCTAAAATGTAAAAGAAAAAGAATCAGTTTTATGTTTTTTTCCCCGAAGTAAATAAAAGATAGCCGTTGGAGCGATGTCGTTTGTCCTATTTGACTACGTTTTTTATGGAATCCTTTTTTTCTTTTATATGAATTTCCTACGCTGTTTGGAGACACGAAAAAACGAAAAAACGAAAAAATGAATAAAAGAAAAATGCGAATGACAGTTTTATGGGCAAACACAATTTTGAGTAACCAGGGAATGAGAGGGAATGAGAGGGAATGGGAGGGAATGAGAGGAATTGAGAGGAAACTAGAGGAAATTAGTCGAAATGTTTGTTATAATGTGCTTGTAAAAACAAGAAATAGGAAACAAGAATTGAGAGAAGGGTAGCAATCTTTTGTATGTTGAAAGCTCCTTCAGGAAAGCTCGAGGTTCATTGACTACACCATGAATTACTTCTTAGTGTTGTAATAAAATTAGTACAAAGGAGCGTCTTCGGGGGCAAATATTTTATCTGTGGTCTAAATGTCTTGGAAGGATTTTGAACCACGAAAATGTATCATCTCTACGACAGAAATAAGTAGTACTACTATTTTGTGTCCAGGAGACAGAAGAAACAAAGACGGAGCTGGTATTATCACTTCTAAAAGGATTCATGGTTTAACTCATATCAAAAACAAATCACCGTTTTGAGAAATTAAATTAGATTAAACAAAAACTGTAAAATGCGTTACATAAGGATGTCAAAGATCAAACAATGATTACTTAGTTCTATCTTCGCGCCCATATATTCAAACGTATATATATATATATATATATATAATAAAACACGTTTGCACATTTATATACTACCTTTTGCTTCCCTCCCTTTGACTTTTCCTCCTTTATTTCGCAAAAAATATCCCCTTTCAAGTGGTTCAATGGAAATAATCATAAAACAGACAAATAACTATCCGTGAAACCAATTAAAAATTAATCTCGCTAAAAATGGGAGGGGAAAAAACAATTGCAGAATACAATGTTTTCACATCACATCGTTTTGTTCACAATCACCACCCTTCTCCCCACTTCCTCAAACACGTCACATAAATTTCATAATTTTAATTTCTAAATTGTAAGCAGAATAATAGGGATGAAGATCAACATGCAAAGGAAAATCATAACTTCTAAAAAAAAAATCACCCTTTGGCAACAAAAATTTAAAATAAAACTTCTTTCGTTCCATAGTCCTCTAAAATGACCTATTAAGAACAAAACATCCAAACTTTTGAAGAATTGATCTTACATTTTTAAAATGAAAAGCTTGAAAAAATCAAAAGAAGATACTTACATTCTCAATAACAGTGCCAACACTAACTATTTATGAACAATGATTGGCACAATCTACAAAATGGCGAAACAGTTTTTGCAACAAAAAGAACATCCAAAGTACATTAATCCTTGACGTCATCATTATGTCATGTGCCTTACAAATATTCGAGTGACGACATCTGACAGATAAATGACGGAAATGGACTTCCTCTACTCGAATTCAATGTCCTCCATGCGTTTGTCCACCTGTTTACCTCACCACCCTCCACATGTTTTTCAGTTAACATAGACTGAAGACACTAGATCGAGGATGGTTTTTTGATAAGTACACGACTTAGTTATACAAACAAACCTGGTTTACACAACATAATACTTAGTATATTAAGTACATTTTTACGAGTGCACATTTACATGTCTATCTGTTTCCATAAAATGATTTAAATTGATGTCTATGTGAGACTAAAAAGCAATTACCAAAAAAAAAACTAAAAACCAATGCTCTAAACCTGTTAAATGCTAGTGTGTGTGTGTATATATACGTGCGTAGATTTTCACATGTATGAAATACATAGATATATATATATATAAATATATATATATATTCTAATTGTCTACTTCTAAATCTCGGTGATTTTGTCAAAGACCGTGGTGACCAGATTCTTGTATAAAGCCATCAGTTTGATATTGATTTTTAAGCCCTTTATAGAGTTTTTTTGTGGGTCGTGTGGTTTGTAACTTTTGTCATTGCAGGTTCTTTAGTGTGTTCTATTATGGTTATTACTTCTGGGGTTCCATGTTGATTTTAAAGGTTTACATTTTTTTATATTGTTTTGTGTTGGATCCTGCATCAAGTTTTATTTTGCCTGTTATTTTTGGGTTTTATTGCTGATGCTAAACTGTTACACTAATATGTACGTAGAATTGTCTATTGGGCATTTTTTTCTTCACATTCCAATATCCTGACTTTGGTCAGGTTGAAAACGAATATGTTTAACTTTCGTTTTTGAATGTCATTATGCTTGTTTTTTATATTTTCAGGTAGTGGTTTTGAAAAACGAATCTGGTGGAAATCTTGTTGCTACGATTATAACTCGAGGATCGACCGATTCTATCCTTGATGATGTAGAGAGGGCCATTGATGATGGAGTGAACTCCTACAAGGTAGGCGTTTTTACTGGAAGCGAAGAAAGTTTTGCTTTTTTTATGTATATTTAGTCTGCAGAAACTTCATACAGTCAAACTTTAATCAGAAGGAAACCGTTTCCTTTTACATTGGGAACAAATGGAGAGAAACGTAGAAAAAAAGTATACTTTTTCTTGGTGCAGAAGGGGTTTAACTTGGATAAATTTTATGCTTCAATTTTTTGTTTTCTCATTGAGTTTCCCAATTTGAATAGCGGCAATTTTAACGTTTCTGCTTTAAAAAAGTGGGAAGTTATGAACGTCTTGCAGAAAGGGGCACTACCTTTGAAAACGAAAAAAGTTTAGCTAAGCACGTTTTTTAAACTTGATATGTGAAAAGACTGTGGACTCTCTTTCCGCATTTTCAGACTGGATTTTACATGGGCCTTGAAAACCTCATACATGTAATTTTGATGTAATTTGGTGGGAATACATGTAGTGGGAAAAATGGTGTGCACCAGACCCACATTTACTTTTCATATTAATTATTATTTACATTTACACTTCATATTAATTCTCATCTGGAATAAGGACCGGAGATTCTGAGCCTGAAGTGGGAAGGCTGCTACCCTACCCATTGTAACCAGAGTTGTTGTAGGGAACATTTTTTGAATTGAGTTGTTTTCACAAATATACTGGAATGCATGTCATTGTTTTACATGAATGTGATCCTATGAATGCAATCGTTGTCATTTAACATTTGTCATATGATATATTTCTCTCCTCTTTCTTTTTTTTGGCTGGAATAGGCTATGTGCCGAGACAGTCGGTTAGTAGGAGGAGCGGGAGCCACAGAGATCGAGCTTGCCCAGAGGTTAAAGGACTTCGGTCAAACAGAGACAGGGTAAGAAATCACGTAAAACCTTTCACAGTAAATGCGAATCATCCAGCATGTAAAATTGACATAAATTGAAATTAGTTTCTGTTTTGATATGTTTTCCCATATCAAAGTTTTGTATTCATTTTCCGGATGAGTTCTCTTTTGGTACGTATTCTCTTTTTGATAACGAATGATTTTAATATAACTGATGTTGTATTAAATGGTTGGGGGAGTCCGCAGGTTGGACCAATATGCTGTGGAAAAATTTGCTGAGTGTATGGAAGTTGTGCCTAGAACTTTGGCGGAAAATGCCGGATTGGATGCGACCGAAATTATTTCGTCTTTATATGCAGCACATTCAGCAGGGAATAATCTTGTGGGAGTGGATGTGGATGGTGGAGGCGTTTTCGACGTGACAAGTGGAGGAGTGTGGGACTTGTTTGTTACAAAGTATGAATTTTATTCACTTTTAAGAATCGGAAGAGTCAGATTTTTTTATTATATTCACTTTTAAGAATCGGGGGAAGAGGGTCAGGGCTTTCATGTTGTTGACAATCTATTCCTTGGTAGAGGTTTACAATGAGAATTAGAAAATGGTGTTTTTGAGTGGATTTCAGGTGGATGTGAGGTAGGAAGGTGCTCTCCTCCTGGATTTCCCTTTGGGTAAGGAGGAGGGTATAGAGGGCAGGAAGGAGGGAAAATTGTGTGGTCATGAAGGTGGGTGACATTATAGTGTGTTTATAAGTATAATGTCTAGTGCTCGAGAAAAGGATAAGGATAATTTCTTACTTTTGAAATGGGTTTTAATTTTCCTTCGTTTTGGAAGCAGAAATTAAATCCTCTCAGTTTTTGCTATTTTCATGCTATTGATTTTGCTGTTTTTTTTTTGTTTTTTTTTTTGTTTTTTTTTTGGGATGTTTCAGATATTGGGCGATTAAACTTGCGGCTGATGCTGTGGCGACAGTCCTTAGAGTTGACCAGGTAAGACTTTTTTACACCACCCATCGCTATTATAGAGTGGTCGTGAATTATTAATGTTGACTCTTCATTAAGAGTTAACTGCGCTCAATTATGTCTTGCATCATGGATTACTATGGATTATTACGGATTATGTATTATTATGCACTGTTATGGATTATTATGGATTATAGATTATGGATTATTATAAATTATAGATTTAGATTATGGATTATTATAGATTATAGATTATTTATAGTTCATAGATTATGGAGTAGTATGGATCATAAATTTACATGGACGATGGATTATGATTGTCTATGGATTATTATGGATCATTGACTTTTCTTATATCCAATTATGAGTACGGGGCACCTACGGGTCTAGGTGTAATTCTTATACTTTATAGTATTGGGAAGTTTGATGCACACTAATTTGGAAACCTCAACTTAAACGTTCTCGATTTTAGTTATGATTTTTAGCGATGTCTTTTTGTAATGGTTTTCAGTAATGGTTTTTTGTAACAATCTACTTCATGATTTTTGGTGCAATGCACAGGCAGTTTGACTCTCCCTCTCTCTCTTCCTCTCTTTCTTCCTCTCTCCCTCTCCCTCTCTCCCTCTCCCTCTCCCTCCCCCTCTCCCTCTCCCTCTCCCTTTTTTTGTGTCTTTTTGTACAGATCATTATGGCGAAGGTGGCCGGTGGCCCGAAACCGAGATCAGAGAGGGCGATGGATGAAGGGGACGACTAGTTTCTTTGAGAATACTCCTGTTTTTTCTGTAGTTTTTCATCTCTCTCTCTCTCTCTCCCCCTCTCTCTTTCATCTCTCTCTCCCCAATCTCTCTCTTCTCTCTCTCCTCTTTCTCCTCTTTCTCTCTCCTCTCTTTCTCCTCTTTCTCTCTCCCCTCTCTTCTCCTCCCATTTTCTCTTCTCTCTCTCTCCTATTTCCCATGATGGGGTGGAGCTCAGAACTGGGACGCCTCTCCTTAAAATCAGTACTCGTATTTTAGATTTCTATTGAGAGTTTCTTTTTTTCCCCCTTTCTTTTGACAGTTGTGGAATTGGGGTGTGAGAACAGGAAAAGCTCTCCCTTTTCACCTTCCTCAAGGGCAAAAAAAAAAAATGTCTAAAATGTAAAAGAAAAAGAATCAGTTTTATGTTTTTTTCCCCGAAGTAAATAAAAGATAGCCGTTGGAGCGATGTCGTTTGTCCTATTTGACTACGTTTTTTATGGAATCCTTTTTTTCTTTTATATGAATTTCCTACGCTGTTTGGAGACACGAAAAAACAAAAAAACGAAAAAACGAATAAAAGAAAAATGCGAATGACAGTTTTATGGGCAAACACAATTTTGAGTAACCAGGAAATGAGAGGGAATGAGAGGGAATGGGAGGGAATGAGAGGAATTGAGAGGAAACTAGAGGAAATTAGTCGAAATGTTTGTTATAATGTGCTTGTAAAAACAAGAAATAGGAAACAAGAATTGAGAGAAGGGTAGCAATCTTTTGTATGTTGAAAGCTCCTTCAGGAAAGCTCGAGGTTCATTGACTACACCATGAATTACTTCTTAGTGTTGTAATAAAATTAGTACAAAGGAGCGTCTTCGGGGGCAAATATTTTATCTGTGGTCTAAATGTCTTGGAAGGATTTTGAACCACGAAAATGTATCATCTCTACGACAGAAATAAGTAGTACTACTATTTTGTGTCCAGGAGACAGAAGAAACAAAGACGGAGCTGGTATTATCACTTCTAAAAGGATTCATGGTTTAACTCATATCAAAAACAAATCACCGTTTTGGATATTTTACAGATTGAAATTTAAAATTTAAAATGTTGACCAGTTGTCAAGTTCGAAATGGGTTTATTGAGAAGAATTAGCTAAAGGCGAAGAGTGCGATTATGCACACTGGGATAGGACATTTCAATAGAAATCGAGACATTTGGTTGTCTCTATGCCAATTTTTGAAAACTCCCAAACAAAACCATGAATAAAAAATTACATTAAAAACCCCAATACTCTTTCAATTAAAAAAAAGACAATCATGTAGAAATAATAAAATTAATTTCTATTGGTGATCTGTGTCTTTTTTATACGCAGGATAAATTAAAAAGCACGATGGTAAACCATCTGAGTCCGGGGGTACAAAAGTGGTGGCATGGCCGAAACTGAAAAACTACCAGCAGGGGAATAAAATAACAGCACAACTAAAACAAAAAGAAAATAACAACAAGGAAAATAAAAGCACCCAAACTCAAAATGAAAAGCACGACAATTGACAAAGCCAGAACTACAACCCCAACCCCGACCCAATTAAATAACTACGAAAAGCAACCCCGTAAGTCCCCCCATCCCGGGGGAGCACGTTGAGAGAGTTCCGGAACCCGACGACGATCCATAGCCGCAACAGCCGATCGGAGGAGAATAGAAGCTTGCACTCGTTGTAAAGCCACAGATAAGCGTTGACGATAAAAAGAAGTAAGGAGCGAAGGAGGAGGGCTCCCTGGTCCTCGGTGCTCGAAAGCACGTCGAGCGCAAGTACGGAGGAACTCGTCCATTGCAACACCCAGACAACCAAAGATCTCGACCGCCATCGGAATAAAGTCATCCATAGGGTCCCGGTGGGCATAATCACGCTCCTTCGGCTTAGCGACATCACGAGCCGCCACCCCAACATGTCGAGCCGCCAGACCAACAACCGTAGCTGAAGTAGGGTTCGCCAGAACAATATCACCGAAGATGCGACGGGCACCAGCTGAAGTAGGGTTCGCCAAAACAATATCACCGAAGATGCGACGGGCACCATCAAGCAGAACAACATCGATTTGACGCTTGGGAATAATATGAGAAACTTCCCGACGCACAGAAAATAAGCCCCCCTCTGAAGCGATAGTCGCAACGGCATCGCGAATAGTGTCGTGCGCTTGGATTAAATCTCCCCCATGGGAGCAACGAAGCAAATGGACACCATCGGCCCCCAAGACGCGACCACATGCACAAACAAGAGAGCCAAGTAAAGGAGGATGGGGGAGGCCAAGGCGAAACCGGAGGGCGGTGGTGAACTAAGCCGGTGAGAATCGGAGAGTGGACAAAATCGGTGTAGCGAAAAGCCAAGACCCAGAACTAGGTCCGCCACAAGAGAGAAGACAGGCACGCGAAGAATCGGAGGGAAGCGCCTTGAGAAGGTCGGATTTAATGGCGGCGGCAACCCGATCTGAAATCGATTCCTGGATACGCTCAACTGATTTTGTAACAAGGGTGGAGAAAATTGGCACATCCACTAGGGCATGGGGAGGAAGAGAACGTGACGCGTCCAATAGAGATCGTTGGAAGGCGAACACACCGTCTGAAACCCGGGGGATAACAGTAGCTAGAACGGGGGTGTCCCCAGCAAAGAAACGGGAAACAAGAGTGGAGGCAATAAGACACCAACTTCCCAAATAGGCAGCGGGAGCAACACGAGCAATGGATAGTAGACCCAACCCCCAAGTAGAGACAGGGAGGGATGCCTGAATGCGGGCCAATGGCCTAGACTCGCGATCAAATGCCACCCGACCTAACAGAGTGTGGAGGACTTCCATGAGGCGATCGTCAAAAGCTGAGAGAGAGGAGATAAATGTCGGAGTGGGAGGGGAAGTACGAGTAAGATAAAGGGCGGTGGGGAAAACACGTGGATGACATAGCAAAAGCAACTTGGGGATCGGGAAGGCGAGGAACATTGTCCACTTCGGCTAGATTTGTCTGTAAAGCATCATGAAGGAATTGGGTCATGAAAGTATCCAAACCTAGGGGGCAACCAAGCACTCGAATGCCATCGGAGGGAGAAGGGGTTTGAAAACCAAGAGGTGGAGGAAACGAAAGTGGAATATCTTGAGGAGACCAAATAACACA
Organism: Zygnema cylindricum; assembly: GCA_037447655.1. Lineage (NCBI taxonomy): Eukaryota > Viridiplantae > Streptophyta > Zygnematophyceae > Zygnematales > Zygnemataceae > Zygnema > Zygnema cylindricum. Next base: position 194,365 of record JBBHKE010000806.1, on the reverse strand, counting down.
CTTCGACGGCTGGACTGAAAGGTTGAGTTCGGCTAAACGTTCCTTGAAAAAATCATATGCCAACACGACTTGTTCTCTGGGCCCAATAATGTGCGTATCATCTGTGACCGAAGGGAAAAGGCAAGAAGGGAAGGCGGTTGCGGAGGCACGAAGGGCCTGGTAATGGGCGAGGGTGAACAAAGGTCCGCCGAGAGGGTCGCCTTGGCGAGTGCCAGTAGCAGTGGAGAGAGGAATGAGATCACCATGGGCCGAGAAGGAAAGGTTGCTTGTCAAAGAATAGAAAGCCCTCACAAAGGGGAATAATTGGACAATCGGAGATGGGGCCGCCATAAGCTCCGAAAAAATCATGATCCGATCCACTGTATTAAAGGCATTGGAAACGTCGACGTGAAGGACCAACCAATCCGGATGTACATCCAACAAAGCCCGAATCCCGTGGACCACGGCCTCACAACCCCCTCTCATGGCCACTCCAAACTGATGAGGAGAAAAATAATCATGGAAAGCTGGTTGGAGCTGGAGACATATCCCACGAGCCACCAATCTATATAAAACCTCTCCCACGACGATAGGGCGGATCCCACCATTAGGTTTGGCGACCGCCACAGGGCGGGACGCCGTGAGAAGATCACAAATCCGAGGGGGAACATCCCCACTAGCAATAAGGGAACATACTCGAAAAAACACATCGAACCCCCGTGCACCCGATTCAGGGGGCAAAACATCGCGAAACAACTCATACACTGTGCCCGAGCCCCCCCCCACTGAAAGGTGAGGAGAAGAGCTAAGAGCCTTAATGAAAACCTCCCGATCCAAAGTAAAACTCTCAGAAGGCTCAAAGGCGTGGATAGAAGGGGGTAAAGGGGAAGGGGCAGGGGGGTGGAGAGCTCGAAGGACCTCAATAGTGGAAGAAGATCCGGGGGCAGGGGTGAATGGTTGTAGGGCCCGAACCGCTCGAGAAAGCTCACCAACACGGCCTAAGTGAATTGCTCGACGATAAGAGGCCGGGACATCCGATGGCCTAGGTGGGCGACGTGGTATGAAAGAGGTGCTCGATACCCGATCCTCATGCTCGGCGTGGAGGGCCTTCCAGTCACCACGAAGGAATCGGCGACAACGGGCCATAGTTTCTCTAGCCCCACTGCCCCATCTATGACCTGGAAAGACTAACACCTAGAGAGAGAACATAAGAAGAAGGTGCCTAGGAGCAATGTCCGCCGGGTTTGAAGAAATGTGGGACAAGGGGAGGTGGAGGGCATCTTATACTATTGTCATGACGGCCATAGGTATACGGGTGTACAATCGCGGGCGGGGAGCTCCCAAATCGTAAGCCCCCAAAACATCTAACTCACGAACGAAATTCCAATCCTCATCTATGGGGCCGGAGGGGAGTGTGATCGACGACGATTGAGGAGAGGTGATAGACAAAGGACCACCCAGGGTTATACAATGTCGACAACTCCGTTGTGAATGGAAATACCGGCCCCAGCGGCAAAAAGGTTGTGAATGGAAATACCGGCCCCAGCGGCAAAAAGTTTGTGACACCCAGGACATTCCAAACGCCTAGAAGATTTACGAGGTTTGTGTGGTGGTGGGGGAGGGAGAAGGGAATAAGAAGGGCTTCCGGACATGGTCAATAAGTCAAAGAAGCCATGGGAATTGGGAGGGTGAGAGGAAGAGAAAACGTGGGAGAGGAAAAGGAACCATGTGGGATGGATGGGGAAATTGTTAGTGGGCCAAAATATAACATAGATGCAACGGAGAGAAAAGGGGGGATATGGAAGAAGGGACCAAAAAGAGGGGGGGCGTGGGAAAGGGAAGATGATCGAAATAGTGGTATGGGGGGGGGGGTAATAGGCCAATGGGGAAGAAAGGGGGAGAGGGTAAAGAAGTTGATAGTAGAAAGGAAAACAGGGAGGGGGTGGGGGGCTGGTGGGAGAGGTGGGAGGAAAGGTGAGTATTAGTTTTTGGTTGGATGGGACAGGAGGAGAGAAGCAATGTCCAGAAAGAGGGGGGGGTGGAGAGAAAGGGGGTGTAGAAAGCGTCTGCTTTGGGGAAGAAATGTGGAGGAATTGCTGCTCGGGGGGGGGAGGGATAAGATATTGGTGATGAAGGGGGGGGGGGGGAGGGAAATATCGGGTAATTTTTTTTTTTTTTTTTTTTTGCGGTTGTGTGTGTGTGTGTGTGTGTGTGTGTGTGTGCGCGCGCGCGTGTGTGTGAGTGTTCCTGGCGGTAAGGTTTGAGTTGTGTGTAATTTTAGTGAGGGGAAATGGGGTGTGAGTTTAAGGATTACGGAATGGGGCCGCACCTATGATTTCGCCCGTGGGCGTGCGGTTGGCAGCGGCCGCAGCCGAGATCCGGAGGTACATGGTGGCGGGGAGTAGGTGCCGTCGCGTAGTGGGGAAGAGGACGACAAACTTTGGATCCGGAGGTACATGGTGACGGGGAGTAGGTGCCGTCGCGTAGTGGGGAAGAGGACGACAAACTTCAGATCCGGAGGTACATGGTGACGGGGAGTAGGTGCCGTCGCGTAGTGGGGAAGAGGACGATAAACTTCAGATCCGGAGGTACATGGTGACGGGGAATAGGTACCGTCGCGTAGTGGGGAAGAGGACGACAAACTTCAGATCCGGAGGTACATGGTGACGGGGAGTAGGTGCCGTCGCGTAGTGGGGAAGAGGACGACAAACTTCAGATCCGGAGGTACATGGTGACGGGGAGTAGGTGCCGTAGCGTAAGAATGGAGAAGCCCTCTATGTTTGTACCAATGTGGTCAACAATTTGGTGCTATTGTGGACGTGAGCCCCTCGATGTATTCTGGACTTCCCGAGATGTAAGAATATACCCAACTTCATTAAGGAGATATATATATATAAAATTGGCTGGCTTTATAAGGGGATATAGGGAGATATAAGGAGATTGCCTCCCTTTTAGCAAGCATTAGTGGGTAGAGAAATTGGAGTAGTTTTGGCTTTATTTGGTTAGAGAACTATATAATGTATTGCGTTGTTGTAGTTTTTTAGTTTCACATTCAGTTGTCTGTATCTTAAATCATCAGTTGACCTTGCTGTTGTCCTTATATTTTTTGTTAGTTCGTGATTCCCTCCTTCAATTCTCTTTAATCCTATGTTTTCTCTTGTATGTGCTTTATTTACGAGTACAAGTAAACCTACATCAGTGGCGAAAAAAACACCCATGTCATTGGCCCTGTGGACTAGACTTGACAAATTTTAACCTTTTTGTTCAACCGTCAAACTGTATCGTTAGGCCACCTTTTGAATCCCTTCTTCTCTCTCTCTCTCTCCCTTCGTTTTTCATTCTCCCTCCTTTCTTTCAATCCCCCCCCTTTGTTCTTTCACTCTCCCTCTGTTCTTTTTCTCCCTATTCTGGCTTCCAGACTCCCACTCCTGAGGGAATCCGTTCCCATTTTAATGACCCAATTCCTTGATTTCGATCTCCCCATTGCTTTGTCCCACGTTGAAGATTTCCCCAAGTATCCTAACTCAGAAGTGGTATTGATCTCAAGCTTAGCTTGGCCACCCATGACTACTTTTACTTGGCTTTCATTATTTTACTTTTTTGCTTGTAGAATTGTTTTTCAACCCAATGGCGTCCATTTATTGTGTTGCTCGCATAGGCGAGATATCAAGCGCACAACACTACTGCTTCTAAAGCAAGAGTAATGGGACTGTTGCTTCTAAATTGAGTTTTCAACTCACTGTGAGTTTCCACATATTATTCCTTTGCAAGGTATCGGTATTTGCTCGACAGTGCAAGAATATTTTTGGAGACATTGTTTTGACAAAACCCAGCCTATGTTACCGTTGCGACTCAGGTGAGTCAGCATGTTGGTGCGACTTCCTGTGACGCTGCTAACAGGAAGGAGCGTGAAATCGTACAATTCAGTAAATTTATGTCCGATTTCCAAGAAAAAGATATAAAACTCGATCACAAAGGACAAAACGATCAACGCCACTCTTCCCAAGACAGGTTTTTTGGCAGTTTTTCAGCATCTATCGTTACAACAGGAAAAAAATTAAGCCCAATGCTTCTTCTATATTAGGAATAAACGACTCATCCAAATGCTAAAGTAATTGTGATTGACAGAGAAAATTGATTCCTTTGACCACAAAACCTCCTTAAGTGACAGTCTCGAGGAGACGAGAGAGATATCCCAAATGACTGACCATATTTTTGGTACTTTTTCATTTTTTTGATTCTTTTGTTTCAATACTCTCACCCATTACAACATGAATTTTGAGAGAAAATAACTCGTGCTTGCCATTCTCACCCCGGGAAATCTGCACAATTTAGAATGGAAATGGCCTTTTCTTGTTGCTTTGCAACCACCAGATCTGGGCCATATCTCTTTCTCTCTCGCTCTCTCTTTTGTTCTCTCTCTCTCTCCCTCTCCCTCCCCCCCCCCCCCCACTCTTACCGTTCGTGCTCAATAAAAGAGAGTTTTAAGTACAACATTACCCACTCTCATAACTTTGTTTTCTTAGTTTTTTTACTTTTTCATGGTTTTTATACCAGTCAGTAAACCCTATAGAGAGAGCAGAGGAGC